>CALYCR020001338.1:0-10245 GCA_944470395.2 Schistosoma turkestanicum
AAAAGAATCTCCTAGGAATAGGTTATACACCACATTGTGAATAAAATGCTTCTAACAAGATTGTTTCATTGAATCAAGATTCTATGTTCAATATTTCAGAGGATGCATTTTGTTTTTTTACCTGTCTTAAATTCTATTCATTTACAATAAATAAACCGAACAAATCTTGTTCAAAAACTTTAATTATTAAATGACTTATTAGATTGGAAATTTTTATAACAAAACATTCATATTTGTTTAATTATACTACTTACAAAATATAATTTGTTTGAATTTGAAATTCAATAGCTGTTCTATAATCAAGTTAGAATTAATTATTCATGAAATATACATCACATAATCAAAGTAACAGAAGATTAAGTAAAACAAACAGGACATGTTTATTGAAAGAAGATTAAAGCTTTATTTATTTAACAATGTGATTTAAACAATAAAATTATGCACCAACGGATTATTGACCATTGAACAAAAAAAAACAACTGAATCATTTCACTTGACAACTAGATAATATAATCTTTATTGATTTTTAAAACAAATATATTGTTGTGTGTAAATAAGATTAGAATTAATTACATGATAGATTATTTGTGATGAGAATTCTAGTTGAAATTATGAATTGTTCTTTTCTTAGTTAGACTATCTCATCCAATGTAATTGGTAATTATTGTAAGTGATTAAATTAAGAACTATTGGTAATTTAATAGTTTAAAAATTCTAACCAAGGATTTTGGAGTTGTAAAAGTATGAAAATGTAATTGTTATAATATGTGTTCTAGGCGTACCAAAGAAGTATATAATAACCTTATACAAGCTCTCTAATCGAACACCACTGGTTTAGTGAGAGCTTATGGCTAACTGTCGTTGGAATTTTTTTTATTTCAAATGGTATCCGTTAATGCTGTCCACTCTCTCCACTCCTGTTTACCTTTGTCATAGACGTGCTCTTAGAGTTAACAGTATTCTCGTCAGACTTTTCAGGGATCGACCTTTTACTAAGAGACTCGCTTATTGACCTAGAATATGCTGATGACATAGTTCTACTTAGTGAAGACGCTCAAAAAATACAGTCTTCTGACTACCCTAAGCAACAATGCAAGCATATTCGGTATGCGGTTTTCTTCCTCGAAATGCAATATGTTACTTCAGGATTGGCTTGTGTCGACACCTGAACTAGGGATAGGAAGTGAAGTAGTTGAGCGTGCCGACTGCTTCACTTATCTCGGGAGTCCCATCAGTGCTGATGGTCTGGTGACCGACGAAATCTCATCACGGATACAGAAAGCTCGCATGGCTTTTGCCAACCTTCATTACTTATGACGCAGGCGAGATATCTCTCTGTTAAAAAACGACGAGTTTACTGCGCATTAGTTCGCTCTGTCCTACTATATGGATGCGAAACATGGCCGTTAAGTGTAGAGGACATTCGTAGGTTACTAGTTTTTGATCATAGGTGTATCCTGGGACGACCGAGTAAGCAATGCTATCGTTAGGAAACGAGTTCTAGGTAAGGATGGCAAATCAATAGATGAAGCATTGAAACCTCATCAGTTGAGGTTGTTAGTATATGTTTTACGTACGCCTAACCACTGACTGCCTCGACGAGCTATGTTTTCCGATATAGGAATAACTTGGATGAAAGCTAGGGGCAGCCAGATCAACACATGTCAGAAATGCATGAAGTCATTGACAACTGAATTGAGTCATATTGGTAGATGTAGACTACTTGGTTGTGGTCCGCGAGACGAAAGTTGCCAAAGGTTAGAGACCTTGAACGACATGGCTAAAAAGCGTTTGCAATGGCGCAGGTGCATTCATTCATTGTGTTCTCTTAAATTTTTACCTTCAGAGTTCCTCATCACCCCTATCTTTCTTTCTAAATTTATTTCACTGAATTATACTTCTTGAATAATATTTTCAAACTCTAATCTACTTCATTACCAGTAATACTTCTACTATCTCTAACACCATGCGATTTGAATTGACAGTTGCGTCTCTTTGTTAATGTAGTATGGCAACCTGAACTGATGTACTTACGTACGATGTTTTACGTTGTAACCGACCGGCTGACTGACTGAATTTTTCCATGTTACATTTTGGTCATTTTTTTATCCAGTCTGTGACGTTAACCAATTTAAAGTGTGTGTTAAACTTTGCCGATGATCTCAATTATACGATTACACAGTGATCATTATGAGCTTACAACCTAATCTACAAACAAATAGTCGGATGAATTCCTGAAAGCGTGTTATTAGCCGTTACTATACACATTCGATCCGTCAACCAACTAAAAACATCCAGCTCCGACAACTAAACTCCATCACAATTCGTCAATACACATGAAAACAAATATAAATCTTTGTTAGACCACCATTAGGAATCTGACAGCACTGGATGGCCGTTTCGTCCTGGTATGGGACTCATCAGTAGCGCACATCCACGACTCCTCCACTGCGCAGGATTCTTAGCCAGGACCTTCAGTCTTGCGCTCTACACACCAACAATCTCCATAACTCTAATTGATGAGTATCAATCTCAAACAATTTTACTGGTTGATAATAAATATCCTTATAACCATCTTGATCATTTCTCATTTTTCATAATCCAGTAAATATTTCGAGATGGTGGAGAAAACTTGTAGCTCAGGTGGATGATTGTGGTGGTGTTTTGTTCTCTGAGCTGAGAACAAAACACCACCACAGTAAATATTTCAGACAATATTCATTCAAGCAGAAAATTAGTTCTTTAGTAAATCGTTTTTTTTTTGCATTTTACTTTCTCTAACAAATCGAAATCAAAAAAAAAGAAAAATTAGAAACCAGCATGTATATTTACCACCTAGGTGTTTAAGGCGCCAAACGCTTAATGTTTATAGCTAAAAATCGTTGTTTTGTTTATTGGAACGTGTATAAATCTAATATCACAAGTATATATCCATATATACATATATATATATATATGTATATATATATATATATATATATATATATATACACCGACTCTCATAAATGTTCTGTCTTTTGTATGATATTTTAATGACTTGATGGATATATTTGTATATATAAATATTCTTCAGAGAATATCTTTCTTTTGTATTTAGTTAATTGTAGACATAGACGACTACTATATTGACTATCTTTATCTGCCTGCGCAAAATCATTCGAAATCTTAGTCAATTATACAGCTGTCACATAAAATATTATATTGTCTGAACAAGTTAATTCTTTAAGTAAACAAATGGAACTTAAAACTGTAGTGTTTTTTTTTCTTTTCCGTCAACTTTTTTTTCCGGTTGATTTGAGTAGATATTATTCAGTAATTAGGTAGGATGAGAGGAAAAATAAAGTTTTCTTGAAAAATGCAGTTTGGTTGAAATTATCTATAAGTAAAACTAAAACGTTTAATGAGAGGTTTGGAATTAGGAAAACCAGGCATCACTGGATAGATGTTTTGTTTTAGTAGAGAAATCGTTAACAATGTGTTTAGGATTATTAGGTCTAATGATTGATTCCAGCCTTTAAACTACACAGGTATCATTCAATGAACATGATTTACGTGTCTGTTAAGGACGTTAGATCTCAAGAAATCACTTGGTAAAGGCCATAATTTTGGATTTTTTCTGTTTTCGTGCAAGGGATGATTAGTTGACCTTGAAATTACATTTCCCACTTGGAAAATCTTTGACAGATATTGGTTGATAGATTGTTTTAGTACACTGTTTTTGTGGCTCTCCCAAGGACGTTGCTATGATGAATAAATAAACTCGATTGGTGTGCTTGTCAAACCTCATGTTTTCTGCGTGCTTGTAGAATACACTTTCTACGTCTTGTCAAGACTTCTTCGTCTATTTAGTGGGTCCTTGGGACACTCAGATTAGATTATTTATATTCTCTCTCGTTAACCGAATAAGGTGAACTCATAAATATTTCAAGCATATCAGTGTCCAAATATAATTGGTTATTGATATTTCGTAATTATCCTCTTCACTTTTTTAAAAATAGGATCCTATACTCGAATGTGACTGTTGTTCAATGTTTTTCTTGGGCTACTATTGGTTGTCTAGCTATAATTAGCTCTTAGTGGAAACCAGTAAACTTGTAGTATATATTCTTTCATCTGAGATCAAGTCATTTAATAATCATTAAAAACATTTAGAACTTAAGTTTTTACTTTTAGCGAATTCGGACAAAACTCACTAAGACAATGTCAATCTAAAGGGTGATATACTTGCGGATATTACGAGTTCAGCCTACTCGATAAACGCAACGAAAATCAATGATGCAGTGACACGATAGGCGATTCTAATCCGATTGTCCAAGGCCCCGCTAGCTAGAGTAAGAATTCTTGATAAGGCGTAGTAAATATATTCTACAGGCACCCATAAAGGTTGAGGTTCCTAAGCACACAAATCAAGCTTATTTACAAAACTGACAAAACACCCTTAATGAGAGCCACAAAATAGCGTACTAAAATAATCCATCAACCCAATGAGAGTCAACGATTTTTCGAGTGAGAAATATAATCTCAAGGTCAACTAAGCATCTTTGGCGCGAAAACATAAAATTTCAAAAATTTCAAAAATCACTTACAAAATTAGGACCTTTTCCAAATAAGTTATGGGCATCTAACATCCCCCTTAACACTAGTTCAATGAATTACTTTTTGTTTAAAAAAATTATGTACAACTACACTTTTAGTTATGTGACATCATTTTAAATAATCAAATTTAAAAAAAAATCTTAAAATCTTAGAGATTATAAAACTCTGTCTAGTTGAATGATACGACAAAGTCTTAGACAAGTTTTTTTCTTGCGTTACACAGTTGTTAATCAAAATAATTCAATCTTCAATGATGAATGATTAGAACTCAGATCTTTTTAAACAAAAATACAAGATAAAATTGATAGAAATTTAACTCTAAATATCATAAATCATAAAATGAAATATGATACAGACTATTCTCAGTTGTACCTTGACAATATACACTGGAATTATTCAGTCAGTAAGTGTGAAAAATACACATTTTAAAAGATAGTTCTGTTTTATTTTTGGGCGGCGTTTTTGAAAACCATTGAGTATTTTTCATATACAACATACAACAGTACACAAGTTAAAAGTATTTGAAAATTTCTTTTTATGCATGAACTATGTATTTATGGCATTTGTTTTGATTAGTTTTTATAAGAAAATAAAATGTGAATATTTCATTTGGTATGATGGAGTTGTGGAGATTGTTGAGTTACTTATTGAAATCATGAATCGATCAATGTTGGAGTATCATTAGAAACCCGGAAGTACTTAACTACCGTTTCGTCCAAGGTATGGGACTCATCAGTAGTGCGCATACATGACTCCTGCGCCTTGAAGGATTTCAACTCAGGACCTTCAGCCTTGCACGCGATCACCTAACCTGTGGACCATTGACCCGGGATATAATGGCGTTAATATCTAACTTTGATCTATTTTATGGAGTTGCGCATCCACATACACTGTCTTCGGTAGTTATTGTCTACATTGGAGCAGAGTTGAACTCCAATGGTCACGACTTCTAACTAGAACTTAGGGGAAGATTCCTCATGGAGGTAGTCAATAGTGAGTCAGGTAATTCGCATGATGAAATTTTGGAGATTTCAATATGTAAACCAACAGTCTAACATTGATTTCATTTCACGATTGCATATTCATGCGAGAATATTCCTGAATTCAATACAAAAGTATTTTCAAATAGTGGCATTTTTTAATTAGCATTTTTTTGTATGTACAGTTTAGTTATTCGAAGGAAGATAGCATTAAAAAAATCTTTATATGGTTGTATATTAAACGTAGATTTATCCTTGATTTCCCAATCAGTTGCAATGTAGAACTTTGTACGTACGTACATCAGTTCAACTTGCCACAACACATTAGCACAGAGACGCATTTGTCAATTCAAATCACATAATAGTAGAGGTAGCAGAAGTATTATCAGTAATCGGAGAGATTAGGTTTTGAAGATATCATTCAAGAAGTAGAATCTTGAGAAATAAACTTACAAAGATACAGTGGTGAATTCAGAAGGATTTGAGAGAACATAAAGCAGGAATGCACCTACGCCATTACAAATGGTTTTGAGCCATGTCATTCAAGGTCTTCAACTATCGGTTACTATCGTTTCACGGACTCAGAAATACTAGTTTAAAGAAAGTAATAGTCTAACAGTTTTTAATGCTGTTCTGAGTCAAACGCAATCGTAGAACTTAATGTTACATCATCGTAACATTGATGAATAGTCACTACTGTCGACAGAATAACATTTATTAAAATAAAGTGAGACATCCTAAGTATAAAAGATTTCTTTTACTTGATCATATTTATGATATTAATAATAGAGAAGTCCACGAGACGAAAGTAATCGATGGTTAGAGACCTTGAATGACATGGCTCAAAATCGTTTGCAATAGCGCGGGTCAATCTACTCTTTGTGTTCTGTCAAATTCTAACCTTCTGCATTCCTCATCATCTCTATCTTTCTTTTTATAACTTTATCTCACTGAATTATACCCTAATCTTCTCCATTGCCAGTAATACTTCTACTATCTCTACCACTATTGGATTTGAACTGACAGTTGCATCTCTATGCTAATGCGGTATGGCAACCTGAACTGATGTATATGCATACGTACGAAGTCCTTTGTTGTATCTGTCTATCTGTCTATAGAAGTTATTGGAGTTGAATGAATGTAGTCAATACACAAAGTATATAGTTTATAACTAGACTAGGTGCATTTTATGGCATTGGATTAATTAATTAACGTGATATTAATTAAAAACAACAAATTGAGAACATGATTAAAGTTAAACATTAACACCATTGGATGCCAGCATAGTGGTTTAGTGGTCAATAAGAATTTATTGATAACAATGTACGAACTTGCCAAACATTTGATATTCACATAAAAGTCAATTCGTTTTTTTTTTTTTTTTGAGAATAAGTAACATTCTGTGAGTTTATGCACACTTACATAGCCAAAGTAAAGAACTGAAATAAATGGTAGATTTATACAAATACCTAAATGAAAGTTATCGTTATATTTATCAAAGATGATGACTATGTTTAATTAATGTATTGTCAATTCATATCAGTGATTAGCATAATCAGATTGGGATTAACTGATGCCAGTTAATAAAATTAGGGTTTCGATTAAGTTTTTTAATTTGATTACCTTATAAAGTCTCTTTTCCTTTTGTATTTCATAGCTCAACTCTTTTGTGCTACACACTGTGTTTATAGTTAGCCACCTATGATTTAGATATCAATTAAAACTAGGAAACACTAAACTTGCTGTTTTGTTTTAGAACAGCATGTATTGACGACTACATCAACTTGATATTTTACAATGTATACACCTACACCTACTCATGTCTATCCATGATACATATCATATGGATTTCAACTAAGAAATTCCGCAAAATTCTAGTATACATTGTACACAATTCACTTTTCTCATTCAAAGAGCCACCTTCCATACACGAATGTATATATGATTGTAAAGTTGGTTTTGTTGATTGCACGTCAAATGATAATACTTGAAACTATTACGAGTTCACTGTAGTCGGTAAATGAGAGTGAAGACAAATGATCCAGTGACACGATAGGTTACTCTGATCCGAGCGTCCCAAGGCCCCACTAAGTAAAGGAAGAAGTCGTGATATGGCTTAGAAAGTGTATTCTACAAGCACCAAGAAGATCGAGGTTTTTCATAATACAAATCAAGCTTGTCTATACATAATAGAAGCGTCCATGAAAGAGTCACAAAAATAATGTACTCAAATAACACATCAACAAACAATAATAGTCAAGGATTTTGCGAGTTGGAAATGTAATCTCAAGGTCAACTGATCAGCTCATGTTCGAAAACATAAAATCCAAAATTAGAACCTTTATCAAGTGAGTTCTGGGGATCTAACGTCTGCAACTCTATTACTATCTCAAAATTTCTTTTTAATTTAATCCCTGTCTAGAAAATGTATTCAGCAATAAAATCCAACTAATTTGTCGGAAATAATCTTTGTCTAATTATCTATTAGATTGATTCTGTTTTTTCTGTATTTGCAATAATATGACATAATTTGACAGTTTTATTTTCAATGATTTATTGATTTACTCTTTAAACATATGTTTTCTTACATCATTATTAATGTTTTAATTGAAAATTGAATGTTTGTTTATATACGAAAATACGATCTATAACAGTAAAATAGACAAAAAAAGTTTTTAGATAATCTGATAGATAATCTCTGTCTAATGTTTCCAATTCGACTGTCAGTCAATTGAATTGGACAGATTCATCAATAATTAATGTTAATTACAAGTGACTTTTAAAAAAAATGAAATCTAACATTTCATTCTTCATTTTATCAATAAGAACATTAGAAACCTGGAAGCACTGGACGACCGTTTCGTCCTGGTATTGGACTCATCAGTGGCAGTGCGCATCCACGACTCCTGCTCCTCGCAGGATTCGAACCCGGGACCTTCGGTATTGTTCGCGGACGCTTAAACATCGGACCACTGGGCCAGCATCATACGGTGTTAATGTCTAACTCTGATTGATCTAGGGATTTTTGAGCGACTTCACCCATTTGTCTTTCGTAGTTACTGCCTAAACACAACAGGGTTGAACTCCATTAGTCACGTCTTATCAACTAGAACTCCGAGAATTTCATCACGAAGCTAGTCACTAGTGAGCTCTGTTACAATATTTTGGGGCAAAGTTTTGGAGGTTTGTGTTTTTACACATTTAAAATCATCAGTCAATCATTGTTAGACCACCATTAGAAACCTGGAAGCACTGCTGATGAGTCCCATACCAGGACGAAACGGCCGTCCAGTGCTTCCAGGTTTCTAATGGTGGTCTAACAATGATTGATTGATGACTTATTTTTAAAGGAAATCTAACATTTCAATCTTCATTTTATCAATATGAGCATATTATAGTTTTGTTGTTGTTCACTTATTTTTGAAAAAATTTATTTATTTTAATATCAGTAAAACAAAAATAACAAATTTAAAACAACAAGTTTCATGAAATTATCTTAAAACACTGAAGAATACATGTTTATCATAGTAAAATTTCTCTGTATAACAACACAAAATTTGTAATTCATTATTATAATAGGGTTGTGAAGGTCGTTGAGTTACTTTGAAATCATAAATCGATCAGTGGTAGACTACCATTAAAAACCTGAAAGCACTGAATGGCTTTTTTGTTCTGAACATCTATGACTCCCGCTACCCGTAGGAATCGAACTCAGAACCTTCAACCCGGTTTAGGTGTGAAGTAGTACTTGCCGAAGACGGTGAATGAGGAAGATTCGTCAATATCTCTACCTATGTCTTTCTAAACTTATCTCACTGAATTGTACTTCTTGAATATTATCTTCAAATCCTAATCTCCTTAAGCAGTAATACTTCTACTATCTCTACCACTATGTGATTTGAATTGACAATTGCATCTCTTTGCCAATGTGGTATTGCAACATGAACTGATGTACTTACGTACGAAGTTCTACGTTGTAGTCTACTGACTGACTTAATCGTTCGCGCGAGGCATCAAACTCCGAGGATTTGAATGCCATGAGTTCCATATCAGGATGAAACTTCTATCCAGTACTTCCGCGTTTCTAATGGTGGTCTAACATTGATCGATTTATGATTTTAAAATGTTCTTATAATATAGTTCTTCCTAATTTTATTCTGCAGGAATAATAAATGTCTAGTTGATACATTATTGTGATACTATGAATATCTTTTATCACTGTGATATAACGATTTCATTGACCTACTAAAAATTATATCGATAAATATACTTTATATAGAATTTATTACATATAGTCATTTGTACGTAGTTTGTACATTTTTTGTATATGATTTCGCTGGAAATGAACCAATAATAAGATTATATTATCTCAATGTAATTGACATAAAAAAATTTTCATTACAAGTCAAATGCTGACTTATTGATACTTTGTGTTTTAAACTGTAATGTGTGTACAAATATATCAAGTGCATAGGGCTTGTCCCAGCCTTTGAACTATCTAATCAAATCATTCTCGAATTATTCACACACATTTCGACCTTGTCTTCTATTCTCTCATAACCGTGGTTGTCTTTTATTCTAGTATATGTGTGCATGCTTACTTTCCTTATCACGTGCGTGGCTTATTTTTGTCCGGCTTAGTCATGTCTCGTCACATTGAGTTGGTTCA
>CALYCR020001339.1:0-10119 GCA_944470395.2 Schistosoma turkestanicum
GGAACCTGTAGTGATATGTTCCTAAGAGAAATCTGTCGTTTGTTTATAATGATTTTCACTTAAGACAGACAATCAGTGCTTATGATGGGAACAGTCAATATTCCACTGGGGAATGACGAGGGTGGTTGTGACCATATTCCTTACCAAGTTGGTGCGAGCCGGCTATCTATGCTTGGGTTGAAGGGCTCCCGTTTACTGGACTTTCACATTTCATTTTGTACTGATTCTCCTATGCTCAATGCTCGAAGGGTGTGTGGGTATAAAAACCCAATCGGTTCATCCAGATGCACAGATAGAGCTCGTGTTCTTAAGGCCTAAACTGTTTCCATATGATTTAAAAGAGGCTGTGAAGAATGAATTAGATAAAGTTGACGGAAGGAATAGTAACTCCAGTTAAGTCGTCTAGTTGGACCATTTCTATTACTATTCCACCATCGGCAGATAGCAAAAGACCTACAACTTTTGATGACTATTACATGAGGCTAAATACTCGTTGGCATCAGTATTGATTGAAAAAGCACCGACACTAGTCAAGACATTCTGAAAGTCTACACTGCCATATCACCGGCCGTGTCCAACCCTCTCAGTAAACTTCCTTCAACATGCATATCCTCTCCAAATGCAAGTGTGGCCCCCTAAAATTCTACTGAGGGTGATTAGACTATTGTCAAAAAGGCCAAAATGAATCTAAAATTAGTGTCAAAAACGCAAAACACAGGTTTAGAAAGTAGCTCAACTAATGAACCTGCAGTATAGTCTACTCCATAGACTTTCCAGCAAATTGGCAAAAAGCACTCGCGCCCCCAAGGCAATTCAACTGTGGTGACCTCATATCTGTGTGTTCTAAAGCTCGGTAATTAGCTGGTCTAGACAATCGTTACAAAGTAGCGTCTGACGGTTATCAATCAGAAGATGAGTTCGAAGTAATGAATACGTTTATTTGGGACACACCACAAAGCGAAGCGGAGAAGCAATGTGAATAAAACGAAGTGGAGAGGCTAGCGAGCCAACTCCTTGGATTACAATGAGAACGAATGGGCGAAGGAAGCGATGTGGAGAATGGCTAAGGAGCCAACTCGCTGAGACAAAGCATGACTAAGAATTTATACTCATACAAAAATAAGACAGACATGTGACCAGCGAGATAGGCATGCACACACAAGCAGACCGGGTAGACAAACTAGCGAGCGTATATGCGAATGGGTGAATGAATGAATGAGATAACAATGCCTGAGTCATCGTGATATTTAAGAGACTAATATTAAAGCGAATAGGATGAATATGTGCGTAGGTGTAAACAATGTTTAGTCATACCAATTCGTACAAACAACACAATATTAAAAGACAATGGTACATATGAGTTATTGTTATACAAATGGCCTGGTTAAATAAATTAACCGAAAGGCTTGACCTAATAAAATGTAAGCGAATATATATGTGAGGTCAGTACACAACTACCGAACAAGAAGGATCCCAACCTCAATAAACCGGAAGACATGGATAATCGGTCACACTTTGTAGTGATTCCTTAATCATCATGAACCTTGAAGATCTTATCTGACCATTCAGTTTGCAGGACAGAAACGACAGGAACTTTTGAGTAGAGATAGACAGATAGATAGAATTTCATGAGATTCTCTCTCACAGAAAGAATTTCAGTGTTCAAGGTGTCTTGAAAACAATGGCCGTCATAATATAATTGACCAGTGCAACCCCGCAAATGCGATCTTGTTTGGTAGCATATAAATCATAAATCAAACATTTTGTAAATTTCTAGGAATCTCTATGGTACAAAGTGAAATTATTTCATCTATTCGTCTTAAATACACTCATGTTCCAACTTTAGGAGACTCAAATGTTCCTAAGGTCGACTTTGCTGGCCGCAAATACAGTAGAAGTGGTGACCTTAATCAAGCCCGGTTCTTCATCCTCACTGACAGATTGGGATTAAACATTATATGAGGCTGACAAGCCTAGATCATATCTTCAGGAAAGAGGAATTTCTAATTGGTAACCTTCTAATCATGACTTCACTGGTAAAAGACGATCACAATATACTAGCCTTCATTCTTACTAGCGAAATTGAACCAAAAAATTCAATCAACATAAGAATCGGCTGAATTCATTAGCTATACAAGACAACGTACAATAAACGGTATGAGAAGCTCACTGTCGATTGGACATGGACGCCCACTCTGATTTCTTACCGCGCAAACTCTTATGTACTATGAGCCAGTGTGTTCCCCGAAATTTACCATCAACCTACAGTTATGAATTACCACACTCACCAGATCCGAAAAATTAGAAGGCACTACTTGATGGAACACTGGCGATCGAATGACGAATGTGCATTTGGGCAATCCAAGACAGCTGTGAACTGACAAACAGAAGTCCTGTGGGAAAATATGCTTACAGATCAGATCAAGTTAATCCATAAATTTTTCGCCTATGTGAAAGCCTATTCAGTTATGCAGCCTCACTCCAACAAGCTAAAACCAAGGTCTCCTAGTCGTAAAGTCCTGACGGCCCAACCAAAAAAACAATGGTTCCACAGAACTCCTGGTAAAACAATATCTTTGAACACTTCAATCATTATGCGACTTACATTTCGCGTATTTTTCTCTTCCATTTATCTTGTTTTTCATCTTTCAACCTCTCAGGTATCATGTTAAATAATACGGTTGCTACCACTTTTTACATTATAAAAACCAGGAAAACCTGTAGAGGTATGAATTCCTGGGTCAGTAGTTAGTCGGAAATCCCAGCCTCAAGCAACAGGGTTGAGAAAAAACTCAAGCCGTTACACAATGGCATTTCTCGGAGTAGTATTCATAATTCAGATCACCCGACTCGAACACCCCCATTGGGTCTCCAGCAGAGAAACGAAGACGACACTCCTCAGATTCCTAATCTTAGAAAGACCAGTAGACGAAATGAGGATAAGAGGAAAGGGCGTCCTAAGGTTCAGTAGATACAGTCAGTCGTCCAGAAATCGCAGAAGGATGATTGTATCGCCTGCTCAATGCCGGTCAAATCAGTGACTTCTTTTGAACTTACAAGAAAATACTCTGGGTTCATGTTAAGTCACCCCTCTCCATGGTTCTGTTATATCTGCCCACGATGCAGGGTAACCAAGGAACTAGCGAAGCCACAGGCCCCACCCAAAATCAGCTCAAAAGTCCCTGCGGATTGTAGAATCCTTTTTGAATGTTTTGTTTTTGGAAAATCCCTCCATGTATATATATTTGTGTTATGACATGACTGACTCTTTCTGTCAACATTTTGGTACTTTATTTGATTCCATTTTGAGATTTTATCATTGTATATTGTTATTATTTCCATATTTTGTACTTATATTGAAGTTTTTATGTTTGCTTCTGGACTGTACACATGTTGTTTAAATTTGATATTTTAATATGGCTACAGCCATATTTGGACTTGATACCGAGGCAGTTAATACTAATATCACTTATGCTTTTGGATTTTGATACCCATCAGGGTAATTTTCGACTTGGAAGGTGTATTAATTGTTAGGTAAATGTTTGTATTTCCATTTTATCATAAATATAGACCACTTTCTCCTAGAATTATTGTGTTCTGATATTGGACTAGGGGAGGGTGCGTTCGACCTACACCTATTGAAATCGAATTGAACTGCTACGGCAGAAAATTCAACTACACGGATAAACCTAAATCGCCCGGCACTAAACCCGTGAAGCAGGCGATCAAAGCAGCCTAAAACCAAACCAACACACCGACAAAACTACCGGTTGTTGTTGACCTCCTGGTATCTGTTAACAATACGGAACAGTGGGTGAATTTAAAGAAGGGGGACTGCAACATCTGAAATAACGGAAGGCTACCAATCATGGATAGGGATGGTAGACTAAATTCAATTATTTTATTTCATGTTCCAGTGTCGGAGGGTAGCTTACTAGAAGGTAGGGCTGCCTCTGATAAAGAACAACGGGACAAGTATTGCGCATTCCTCAGGATGTGCAATATTCCGGTAAAAATGTCACCTTTTCGAGGGCCGGAACGTCTAGAAAGGGAAAACCCTCCAACGAGGGTAACACTAGACTCAACACAACTTGCCGAAGATATCCTCCTCCCATCCCGGAGACTCGGTTAAACCGTCCTCCTCGATCTGCATCAGGCATGATTAACAGTGTTCGGTAAGGGCAGCAGCCAGGATATCACAAAGCACTCAAGAGCAGAACAGTACGGTAGTTCACAGCGAACCCGAACTGAATTGTGGTAGCTTGGGTTAAGCTCGCGTGCACGATGTGTAACGGTGGCGATGGCTACCACGATCCCTGGGTATTAAAACTATAATGCCAAATCACATTTCTAGGCTGCCTCGCCCGTCACACCTCACGTCCATTAAGTCGCCAAGTCTGATTGCTGTGGAATTCAAGAATCGGGAAGACTTAACTGAGGCGCCTGAGGCCGGGTATGGCTCCAAAAACGACCTCTCCAGCCACATTATATGTCGTGAAAGCCCACCTATATCTATGAGACAACAGCAGGGAGACAATGATAAACGAAGGAAATTGACAGCTGACCTCGATCAACAAACCCCGGCAAAAGACACGAAGATAATAATCTCGCTGATCGAACCCACTGCATAGACAAATACCTGCAGAAACCAGTTCCCACGGAACTGGCCAACTCGGTTTGAATAACTTGTTTGAAAATCCGACGACGGCTGTTGCTGCAGAGATGCACCAGGTTATGAGACAAATCACCAAGTGCCTCTATAGCAAAGTAAGAAGAATAAGGGGTAAGCTGTTTGAAATCAGGAATATGTGCTCTCAGATGGATCTTAAGATCATAATCTTAACTGGAACATGGCTATCCTCTAGCCTTGCAGACGGCGAAATGAGCTCGTAAGACATGATAATCTTCAGAGGCGATGGGGCACACCAGACAGGAGAAGTGGCTAAATATGTTAACGGCCATTTAAAAGCCGAGAGGCTATCGGGCACCAAACTAACTGAGGTGACAGAATCATGTTCGTGTTGCTTCCACACAGCTGGCATGAAATACGTCATTGGAAGGATTCACCGGCTTCCCTCAAGTACGAAGGCTAAGAAAGCCCACAAAGACAAACTGACAAAGACAGTACTGTAACTGCCACCACTTGGGTTTGATCAAATACTCTTGGCTGGAGATTTTAACACCCCCTCTCCCCATCAGTAAGGGTATAGCTCTCACCGGTTGGTTCCAAAGAATACTTGGCTCAGCCATTCGAAGCTCTGGGCTCACTGAGCATGTATGCAGTGCCACTAGATGGACTACGGAGGGAAAATTCTCGAACCTGGATTATTTGTTAACAAATGATCAACTCCCGGTCGGGGATGTTCACGTCCATACACCAATGGAAAGTAGTGACCGTATCACAGTCTTGTTTCACACGGTCATAAACGAAACACCAAGGCAGTCCGAAAACAAGCCCCAACCTTGCTACACTAGGGAGAATTACACGAGCATGCAAGAGAACCTTCTACATGCCCTATGGTCACGGGAATGGCGGAGGCTGACAATAGATGATCACTGGCAAACACTGAAAAACATAATCCAGAAAATGTACCTCAGTCACACCACACACCCGGAAGTAGAAGAACATGGGTTCGAAGCGGCACTGAACGCTTACTATATACGAAGAGGAGAGCATGGCACAAGTGGAAGATCTCCTTGAAGGAATTCGATCGTATTTATTACGTGGCATTGAGAAACAGATGCAATGCCAAAGTTCTAAGTGATAGGAGACGTTTTCTGATGAAGCCAGCTTTCCAAATACAGACAAACCCTAAGCGTTTGTTTAGGTTGATGACAAAAAGAAAGCCTATGAATTAGGGTTTGTGTTCCATTGAAGGTCCGAATGGAGAAGACTTCACCAACCTAGAGATGGCTGAGATCTTCCACACGAATTTCACTGATCAGTTAAGCCAGATATCCGTATGTTCAGAGTACTACGCAATCCCATTACCAGCTGACGGCTTAGGTAATATCCGTATTATTCCTGACTTAGTGCTCCAGAAATTAAAATCCTTATGCCCAGTAAAGTCACCAGGTTGTGCCAGCATTCTCCCCATAGTTATGAAACAATGTGCAGAAGCCCCCACCTCACCGAAATGTGACCTGGTTAGGCATTCAATGGAGTCACACCAACTCCCAGATGAATAGAAACAAGCCACTCTCTGTCTCTAAACTCCAAAAGAGGAGATAGGAAGGACCCAGCCCGTTACAGACCAGTCGCATTACCACCAATACTACCGAAGGTAATGGAAGGGCTAATGAACGGACAAATGTGGGATTATATGAAAAAGAACAAGATAGTCCATGAAGCTCTACACGGGTTTCGGAAAAGCAGGTCGTAAGCATCCAAAATTCTCACATCATGGGGGAGTTGGACAACTTGCTGGAAGCGAAAAATACCAGTGCACATGATATTTCCAGACTTTGAAAAAAGCGTCTGACATGGTACCCCATGCACACCTAATCGCGAAGGTTGAGGAAATAGGTTTCACTGACACATCCCTACCTTGAGAATAAAAAGTTTCGCATCAAGGTAAATGGACTGCACGCGAGTAGGCGAGTTTCAACACCGGGAGTTTCACAGGGAACCATCTTAGGTCCAATTTTCTTTCTGGTATTCATCAACGACCTGTTAGACACAGCTCAGTGGTGTTGGTCTACACGGACGATGCAAAGATCAGGAGGTCCATTAGAAGCGAATAGGATTCGAATGAGCTTCAAAAGGACCTTACATTCGTTAAGGAGTGGGCAGCGAAAACATTTTAAAACTAAAGCAGTCACGTCATGCACATTCTGCCCCACAAGACGCAAACGATTTACACGCTCAGTTGAAGTTCGATCACTAACGTCTCCTCGGAGTGAGATCTCGGTTCGATAACCACTATAAGCCTGCACACCAATTCGAACTATATAGGGGACGCAGCCAAGGCAAATACAACTCTTAATCTTATGCGAAGACAACTTGGTGCTATCTTCCCAGAATTATTCTAAACGTTCTTGAAGACACGCACACGTCCACACCTTGAGGTCCAAAGCGTTGTCACACTCTCTCTCCTTACAAGAGACATATTCTCTGGGATCGAATGAAGAGATGAGCAACGAAATGGGTGATGGGGTTGAAAAATAAAACTTACAAAAATAGGCTCTAGCAGTCAGGATTATTCTCCCTGATTTAAGGGAGAATCAGAGGCGGTCTGATTATGGCGTACAACATATTAAGCAGGCCAAACCATCCCAACATGAGCGTCTGATCGAAGCATCACCACCACGTCTCTCGAGGTTTTCCTCGAAAAATTTCACATCAGGGAGCGTATACTCAGGTTCGCACACACTTCTCATTAAGAGTCGTTGCGACCTAGAATACTCTCCTAGCCGAGGTGACCGCAGCTCTCTCAGTGGGCAGTTTTATGAAGAAACTTAATAATCAAGTAGTCACCAGATGATCATTATGTCTAGCTGTGTCTGATACATATCTTGAGACATGCTAGTTTTTATTATTGCGGTCTCCTCAGACCATTAACTTGATCTATCTCGTCCATCATCTCTGCTTACTCTCCCCTGCTTATACTTCGGTCCTCTTTCACAATCTTCACTACCAATTAATAAACTAAATCATCTATATATTACTTAGTTCTGAAATTGTATTCATATTAGCATTAGAATTTTCTCCTTATTATTCCCCACATTGCAACTAACTGATCTTCGGCCTGATAATGTGATAGCTGCTGGTATCCAGAAATCTTACTGTCCTGAAACAAACGTTCTCTTTCGAATCACGGGACTTAATAGCTCACAAACAACTGTCAACTGACTAGAATTAGGAAGTCGAGTGGCTATACCTCCATCTATCGGACACTACCAAACACCTGAAACCGTACCGAAAGAACAAGAATCGAGCCTAAACAAATCATTTGGCTTATGCGAGCTAGTGAAAAAGATATTGGATATTGGAGGTGATTAGCAACCTTATTCAAAGCGCAATGCTACTTGGTTGTCGCCGAACATCAGGGTGTCTTAATTCAAGGCTTGTGTTATTACTGATTATTTTCAATTAGTCATCTTCAGATGGCGAGGCTGGCACCGGGAGTAAAGTATCTCCAAAGATGCCTGCCACCGCTTAACTCCAAAACGTAATTTTTTTGTCGCTCATCATTTTAAAAATTTTAGCGGTTGCGTGCATATTTTTTTCTTCACTTTGGTGATATACACATGCTACCACCTATCGCGAAAACCAATTAGTATTGTAAAGTCAGTACTACACCACAATTGTTCCGAAGAGGCTCGCAAGGAGGGAAAAGTCATAGTTCCTGGCAATGAAACATTTTGTGATTGGGCTCCTTTTGGTATGTGTTTGCGAACTGACAATTTTGAGTCCTAATTATTGTGTTAGATGGTCAAAATTATGACTCTCTTTTTGGAGCACTTGACCTTATCTTCCTTTCCTTTTATGCCGTCAGCATGTTCTTAAGGTGAGTTGATGATTCACTTTTGTATTCATGCTGATACATCAGTAGAGACAATTTCCTTTATGTCCTACAGACCTAGCCTTTGTGTATAAGTTTTTCAGTTATCGAATTTTCCCAGTACAAAATACTTCAAGAACTGTCTTTTTTCAATCTTGCATATTAAAGTAAATAATACACAATGATGGATTGTCTGTGGAATGCAGTAACACTCCAACTATATAGCATCGGGAAGACAGGTGTCTTTCGGAAATTCGTTGACTAGGACTGTTATTAAATGTTGATGTATCAATTCTGATTTCGAACCATCCCCCCATACAACTAATGTGACTAAAATCTAGGCTTGTATATCATTACTGGGATGTCTAGGGAGCTCTTTCATTTCTCAAAAAGCTTTCATTAATCATCAGGAGGTCAGGATTAACAATACTGGAATTATTGGAGAAAATATGGGATTTTGCAACTCCACGACTCAGCGTAAATGTTGGGACAGGCCTATCCTATACATTTAAAAAGTGGGATGATACGCGTTATGAAGTTATTCTTCTGGATGTTCCCCCTTTTTGAACTTCATGTTCATCAACTCGAGATCTAAGTCATCTAAAAACTGATTTAGATGATAAAACTCAAGTCTCAGGGCATGTTTTCATAGAAACCTAATTATTTGGAAAAATGGTTCGTAGAATCCTATCATGTAAATCTGTTACAATTAATTCTACTATAACATTATCAAAGTAAGTTTAACCAGCTTCCATATTTTTTCAATTTGTTATGTACGCCTGAAACTCAATAGATATGGGAAAAATGTAATAAAAACAGGAAGAATAATGTAATGAAGCTTTTCTATTTATTAAAATAAAAGATGATACAAAGAAGAAACAAAATTTATACGTGCCATAAATTACTGACTATGCGTGTACTGGGATACTGTTCGGTCGTATAAACCGAAGCAGGCAGTTTTCGTAGGGAGCCACTTTCCGAACCTTTGACATATCGATTTAAGCCAAAAGATAGTGGGGCGACGCTAGAGATGCTGGTAACCAACAACAGGTGTATATGTCATTTTTTTCCCTCAGGATTCTGGAGCCTATGTACTCCACCATTTTTGAATGAGGGTTTTCCAACTGTTTGTGAATCCTCCACACCAATCGACCCGGTTTCAGTACCGGCCACTCGCTTTTATTCTCTCAATTTTGTGAGCAATGCAGACAAACAAACAGACAAATACAACTCAGAACTTCGTATGCAAGTACATCAGTTCAGGTTGCCATACTGCATCAGCACAGAGACGCAATACCCTGGTTATGAGAGAGAGCAATAATTAGTTCCCTGGCAATGGCTATACACGCGTTCACATATATGAGAGCAATCCCAGTTATTGGCTATACCAGGGCATTAGCAATACAGACTGTCTCACTAAAACATGCTACTTTTTATAATTTATCAGTAATGTATATATTTATCTTATTATAGTGGACATGTTGCAGATAAACTTGACCTTCGGATTTACCTATGCTTTGGTACTCTTCTTTCTGGTATTACAACAGTAGCTTTTGGTCTTGGATACTTTTTAAATATTCATTCGTTTGCTTACTATGCAGTTGTTCAGGTAAGT
>CALYCR020001340.1:0-10242 GCA_944470395.2 Schistosoma turkestanicum
TTGCATCCCATTTCAGCCGAGTGGCCGCCTCCAAACGTTCACAGACTATAACGGTGACAAAGCTACATGTAAGTGGGTTATGAAATATACCTGAAACCTTTTAAATGGGATAGTTGAAACGAATTAATTACTGAGATCTCGATTCTCAGGTGTTTCGCATTGATAATTTTACATAAATGGTAATCGGATGTTCCAGACATCTTTGACATATTAGTTAGATGATACTTCGAACACCCTTTCAAAGAAATGTTCAGTTGCCTAAATCATTTCTTATTTGTTAGCGTAATGCGGACAAATTGAAGTGGATAAATAGTTACCTCATTAAATGTCTATAGTACAGTATTCTAAGATCTTGAATATACTAAAGTGTATTTTCATTTCGCGGACAGGTTGCCTAATAGGTTCTCCGGAAGTCGTGTACGTCCAACAATAATTCATTCATGATTTAAATGTAAGACAATGATCTTTCTAAAAGTGCAATGCATGGTCATGTATTCTGGTTCAAAATCATTCGTCATCACTGCAGATACGTTGCATTCGTATAATTGTAATAGGTATAAAGTGTTCTATTTAAGTGCAATTAATACTTTTCTCAAAGACACGAAAATACTTAGCATTGCTGTGGCATTATCACAGTCATAAACATTTCGGAATCAAATATCATCGTTCTTACGAGTTTCTAAATGTTGTAGTATTTCAGCGCTACCGTTTGCTGCATTCTTTTGCTTCAGTATTTTTATACCTCAAAATAATAAATGAATTAGGATACGTTTATGTTATCAATATATGAAGGATTAAATCCATTTCAATGAAAATTTGGAAGAAAATATATATAAAATCATGGTTTTTATGCAGTTTCGTGATAGATAGAGATCGTAACAAATAAACTGAACGGTAGTGTGTTTTTCAAACATCAACAATTTGTGATACATTATGGTTTAGAGCGATACGATTTATTAGTAAGAAAGGAATTGAAATAAAGTGCTATGATCAGAAATTTATTCATCACTCACAATAGTGTGATACAGTGGATCTATTTCTCTCTGTTGTGCAATAAAATTATATGTGGATCGCATAATAAAGCGTATATGAAATATTCTGCATTGCTAAGGATGAAGCAGTTTTGAAAAAAATTGTTCGACTGAATACAACGAACCTTTCTTTTAATCTGCCTGAGCAAACAACGCTATGCCTTATACTTGTAAGCACCAACCAAATCAATCATTAGTTGATATTTCAACTTTAAGTTGGCAAACTAGTTCATCAAATTTATGAATTAGTTAAATAATACGGTGAAAAATTGTATGATTTATCACCAATGAGGATACATTATTTTCAGTGATTGAAAACGTACTCGAGTATTTGTTTACAATACTTCTGAACTTTGAAAGACGTTCTAACTTCCAAGAGATCGACGTAGCTGCAGCAGAACCAACATTAATAAAACGAGAAAAAATACTGTGAAGTTCGTACAAAATACATAACTGAACTAATCTGGATAAATAATGACCACAGAGATAAACTATACAGGTTTGGTTTTAAGTTCACCAGAAATAGAAAGGTACAATGTTAAACGATACCATCTGGAAACATACCATTCAGAAACCCGAGTACCCATTTCAATCGATAAAATTCTTCAGTCTTATTGATTACTAAAATAAGTGAACATTGACAATGAGTTTTTGTTCAGATCAGTAAACGTATTTGAAAGTAATGACGTTTGAAAATCAACTTCCATTTCAGAAGATCATGTTTAATTTTTCAAAAATTACTTCGGGACGTAAATATATATGCATTCAACAATAACTTATTTTTATTGAGAATATGCCAGTATACAATGATATATAATTACATGTTGTTAACTCAGGCACTAAGGTTCTGAATACTGTCAGTATTGTAGATTGATAGACAAGTAAGTGTCTAAAACAACTCTCTATTAATTATGAGCATGTGCTGTAAAAATTTATGAAATCACCATGTATGTACTCACTGATTTCGCTATTTTTTTCAGGGTAATTTATTTTTGGGCCCAATAGAAAAGTGAGAATTTGGTCTAAGCAAACAAAACGAACATAATAATATTTGACCTTTCCAGGTATAACGAACAAAAATTGACTAATTACATGTTCTCATAAGACGATCACAATGACACGTACAATTTAAGCAAAAAATATGCATTCTTACATTCTTCCAATTTCTGTTTCTTATAAAGTTCACTATAATTCGATATTTCGATTTCTGTATCACCTGAAATTAATTAGATAAATAAAGTATCCATAATATATAAAAACTTATGAAATAGTTCAAAAATTAAATTTCAACTGCTCATACACATCATTTGATCGTTCATGCAGCTGTAAAACCGACCAACCATTTTCATAATTTCTACTTAGGTTAACAAAGTATATATGCTACGTCATTATTAAACTATACTTAAACGCAATTAGGTGCACACACTACGAAAAGCACCTAACTGCGTCACGAGACAAGCCCTCACATGGAATATTCAAGGCAAAAAGAAAAGAGGAAGGCCAAATAATACATTACGTCGAGAAATAGAGAAAGACATGAGAGGAATGAACAAACATTGGACAGAACTGGAGAGAGAAGCCCAGGACAGGGTTGGTTGGAGAAAACTAGTGGGCAGCCTATGCTCCATTGGGGGTAACAGGCGTAAGTAAGTAAGTAAGTAAGTACTTAAACATACCATCAGATTAGGGATTATCATTAGATACCAGACGTCGGGGAAAAAATAAAACATGCATCATCTAACTCAAATACCTTTGCATTTTAATTAAATAACATTTTGATTATTATGATATTTACACTATTTCACTTCCTGGACTTCGGTAATAAACTAGTTCAGGACATACCTAACGTTTCTCTAAGTAAATACGATTCCAGTCAGCACCACAAAATTTATATTTGTAACGTTCATTCTACGTAGCTCACATCATATAAATGTTATTCATATTAATTGTATTAATTTTAACCAAAGGTAAGTCAAAAACGAGGAATAAAGTCTGCAGATATCAACATCAATGTCGATCGAGATCGTTTCAAAAGAATTTAAAGTGGAACGAAATATTATCAAAATTGTTATGATATAAGATATGTTACAGACTTGAAAAAAATGCGTTTATCACATCAGCATTCGTGCCTAATTATAATTCAGGTCATTTTAAATAAGTATTGAAAAATAACTAGTTCAGTAACAAGGTAATGTTTAAATTACAGAAATTCGAAATCACGAAAAAACACTAAATGAAATAACATGACGAAAACTCCAGGCTTCAAGTAATAAAACTGAAGTTGATAAAACATTAAAATGTGCGCCAGTAAATGTGTAACAGGATGTAATAGTTAAGTCGGATATTTAGATTGGATTAAACATAAAATAATGAAACAGAAACTGGACATAACGACAAAACATCGTGTTGTATCATCCAACAGCAGTCATTTTTATAGGTGTCGTGAAAAGTGCACTTGACTATTCGAATGTCGAATCCGTTAAGGCGTATTACCGAATGATTTAGATAGATTATGTTTGGAGTATTATCACCGCTCAGTCTGTCCTACACTATTTAAGAGCATGTTTCTCGATTCATTATATTCAATTATAACGTGTGACTATTTTTGAAAAAAAACATTTACATGGATTGTGCACCTCATAGGGACGAATCGCACGCTCAAACGGCAAAGATAATCTCAACAGAATATAAGTTGCTTTTCTACTACTGAAAAACATTGCATCGACAGACAGAAACACTTATAATTCAAATTCCAATGGATCGTCTTGTCACAAAAGGTCATGACAATGATATTCATCCTAAAGGAACTAACATAAATAAATCGGGATGCCAATGTTAATCACACATAACGACATTCATCGATCGCCACCACAATTAAATGGATGTTCATTTACAGTAAACAAGAAGGTTTGGTCTTCTTGTAAAACCGAATAAAACCACACTAAAATAAATACAACAAACACCTCGAAATCATTCGGCAAAAAAAGGGCCAACATTCATCATGACTCAAACCCAGTAAATGTGATGATGATGATGATGATGACCATTTAATAAAAAGGAACTTACATAACGTTAACAGAAGTGCGCCTATTAGTAGAAGACTGTGTAGAAACTGCATGTTTCTAACTGAACTCAATGTTCCGGTTGAGCAAAATGACGAAGTTTATTTATACCATTCTCATGGAAATTAGAAGAACTGAGATGATCAACATTATAATAATTTTCAATTGTAACGATAATTGTGAATATAAGCACATGATTTTGAGAATTATTGAGAGATGAGTTGTGCAAGTTGAATTTAACAATGCATACGCTATTCACATGTTCATGAGAAAATTTTATATGCAATGTAGTAAAGCTTATTCTCAAGTGGACAGATTCTGCTAGCTCATAAAATGTGTAAATCACATGCATAAATTTGAGGACACTCAAACCGATCACTGTTATTCTGTTATATTTTAAAGTTTTGTTTGAGGTCCGTATTTATTTCCTGATCAGTATGGAGGTAAGTTAAATATATATTCGTGGAATCATGGTCGCTGCAGTTGTTTTGAATAAACAAAATATTGAATGTTAGATCCAGTAATCGTATCGCCTAATCGATCGTTGTCAAGACAGAGACTATGGCTTTTGAAGACTTTGACAGGAGATTCTGTTAGATATATCTTTAGCTAATGGTAATTATACTTCAACTAAATAATCGAATCGTGTTTTCGGCGTTCACCACTCCATAGTCATACATGTAACTTGAGGTCCATATGGCCGAGTAAGAACGGTTCAATTTAAGACAGCAACGGTATCGATCAACCGAGATGTACGGAACCTATGCCTGCTGGAAAGGTCGATTGTTCTAGCACGACAGTAATGAGGCCTAAAATTAGTAACAGCTTGGGGGAGAATGTTGGTTATTTCCATAATTATTTGAAGTCATGCTGCAACCTAACAGTCAAATTGTGGTTTAAGAGTTCACAACGTCATCCGATCTGACTTGTGCGTAGACTGTCTTTGCTTTAAATGACCTACTAATTGAAGGATATTATTATCTTATTATACTCATGTGACACATAGTTTTATTTATTTCCATAAGACACGCTCCGTTGTTGAGTGTGTTTGCTTGTTTCACTTGGTAACTGTAAGTTTTTTTTTGATTGTACTAAACGAATTGTTTTTTATGCTAAGAAAAAGATAAATCGGAAAACCTAATTGGCACTGTTTTTAGGATACTTTTCCCACAGACTTTGTGCTCGTCAATACTGCGTTTACAGTTCTAGAAGTACATATAGAGTACAAATTATATAAAGTATAGTATAGTTTAGTTAAACAAAACTAGTACAATGACAGATGTTTTTTAAATAATTGCGTTTATTTCGTAGAAGTGCTCCAACTCATCGGCCTCAGTAGACAGGGTTCGCACATTTGATACGTAAAAGCTTCGTGCAGAAGGTGTTGATCCACCAACGAGCAATTGTAGGTGGAAAGGTTGACAAGCAAGAAGCAAACGATGATGTTCTCATCGAACGTCTTATTTGCTGAACTGTACCAGTAGTGTCGCGCCAAATTTGCTGCTCCATTTGATGTTCCGCACAGGCCTGTCTCGTATCCAGAGTCTGAAGATTGTGGTCATAGGCGTTCGGACCAGATAAAGCTGCAGACTTAGGACGGAACCAGATTTAGCAAAAAAACCAGAAACGACCAGTGCGAAACCACTCGCATACCAGATATATTCGTAACCGGAAAATGGACTGAGTGTATTGACAAGACAGTGTGTGATCAGGCCAGCTTTCGCCAAGGTCGACGGAAGTCGACGGTCGCAACAGGGCATTAGTCTTTTAGTGATGAGAGGTCACGTGAAAACATCCTTCGTAAGGTTGTTGAGTTCCAAATCTACTAGTTAGAAAACTTGCGGACTCTTGATATAGAGCGACCTGTCGATGTTACATTACAGTTCACACCGAAAGCAGTATTCGCATCTACAGAGATAGTCGTTGGACGTTATCTGATATACCTAAAATCGCTGCTCCATGGTGTGAAAAAATTCCTCAGGCAGATGCAATGTCGTGCCGTATACATATTTGTAGACGGAACATTGGATATCTGTTGTTTCGAAGGCGGAGGATCGGATATCTGCAGTTGCTGCTCCCTAATCGCTATTTCGTCCCCAACAAAGGCCATCTTTCTTCGAAGCGAGTGGAGAAAGGAGTATTAAGGAAAGACGAAGTAATACAAACAGCAAGTAAACTGTCAAACTCACGCTTAGCGTAAACTAAGGTGTCCAGTTGTTATCTGCGACGTTTTGCCGTGACTGGGGTTCTTCTGGTGACGATGTGGCTTACCATATAAGTAATCACCAAATGAACCTCCTCTGTTTCGTTTCTTTGTAGAATTTATCGAATATAACATAAAATAAATAGTTATGCGATAAAAATTCGGTTCATATCTGTTTGTGCCTCAAAACCCATGGATTTGAACCCAAGCGAAGTATCGATTAAAGGCAGCCTACATGAACAGACCAGCGATCCATAGTGCTGTAAGGAATCGATACAAAATATGGCTATAAGAAAATCAGCAGGGATGAACGTCCATAGATAACGTCGTCGGTTATTCTGGTTGATAGTTAGCTGTCGTGTACCGTAGGTAAGAATGACAGTGTCATTCGCAGCGCGCGGTCGAAGCGTCGTAACTTATGCTAACGAACGACACGACAGAAACTTGGACACTTGTGACCATCAAGTACCTAGCGTTAGCGCGAAAATCAAGCACGTGAAATAAACTAACAACCTATTATAGCTATCTACCATTTCGAAACGTTGAACGACCAAACAGTCGACGGTCATTCTGGTAGGAATAACAGAGCAATTTGGAGTGCGCGGTCGAATCGTCGTAGCTTATGACCTACTGCTACCAAACGATAGAAACTAAGACACTTGTGACCATCAAGTACCTAGCGTTAGTGCGAAGGAGACAGGTGAAAATGCCATGTCCTGCACCTCGGAGTCTATTATTATAGCTATCTACCATTTCGAAAGGTTGTTGCGCAGAAGCATTCGTAGAAGTATTTTTGGTACAGTTAAACAGAACGAGTACAATAATGTTTATTTTTCACAAATCGTATTTTCTTCGTAGAAGCCTTCCACTACAAGTATAACAACATTATAAAAATGTGCTAGGTGAATAATAGACACACACACTGTAAAAACCAATGATTTGGAACGCTTACTGAGGTGGATAGAGTCCACGTAGTAAAATCAGACATATAATATGGTGGGACTGGCCAATGAAACAACAAGAATCATATATTTATTCTCAATGATAGTGTGTTGCTGACACATATAGTGCGAACGTTATGGAAGCTCAATTAGGTGAGTAAATTCAGTCGGTTTCTGATAGCATATTTACACCATGTCACTAACACTAACAGATTCATACATCCACATCGTCAACAGGTGAGTAAAAAAATAGAAAGTTGCTGTGGTGTTTTTACTTCTGAGCTAAATATCCACCTCAGCTACAAATGCTTTCACCATTAATATAGAGAAGGTGTACATTAAAGTTCTTTAGTAGTTTGCTTGGAACAATAAAGGCTTTGTTGGGATAGTTCAACAAACTAGAATGAGACAGTCTAGTTGCTAGATTTACATACATTGGGCACTAACAAACACGTGTAACTGTAACGAAAGAACGAGAATCAAGCACAAAGAAATTTTGGTGTATACTAGTTCGTGAATGAGGTATTGGATATTGGAAAGCCGGTGATACAAGCTGTGACCTAGACGTGGGTGTACATTAGGTGAATGTTGTCCAGATGCACTACAGATTATTTACTGAGATTATGGTTCTGAAAAGGTAGAAAAGAGAAAGACACAAAGGCAGCAACAAGGCGAATGTATCAACATTTTCGAAGCAGTGCCTAATCTGTCATGGTGAAGTAGACAATACGATGGTTGGTCAAACTCAAATTCATACTTACCACTAAAATAAGGTTAACTTACAGAAATGTAACCCACAAATGATGAACTTTATCAGTAAGCGTGTTTTAAAAGTTTCAAATGGATAGAAAGGCAGTTGAATTGAGAAGTTGGATTTATGTACGTGGAAACCGAGAGTTCAGGAAAAAGAGTAAGGTTTTTGAAAACACACTGATGAATAAACGTTTTTCTACGGATAACTGCTTTTTTGTTAATTGGCAACCTCTAAATCATACTGTAAACGCCTGAGTGATCATGTTGCGTGCGTTTTGGTAGCAAAGCGTCCTCAGCATAGTTTTGGAAACATGAGCCTCAGAAGTAGTAAGCGTATAAGAGCAGCCTCAATAATAATAAGTAGTCAATCAAATGAGCCGAAAGCAAACAAAATGTTTGTTGGTCAATAACATCACTATCGCTCGTTATGTGTTTTTAGGCTTATGTTAAATGAATAAAAGGAACTATTTTATGTTGTACTTGGCGCTCTTTGTCATCCTCTTGAGAAATACTATTCCTGCAAAATCCTTTCACAAACATATCTGGCTGTTCCAACTTATGAACTACTGGTTAGCCATCAATGCAGTACAGTTAACAGTTATGAAGAAAAAAGGTAAGAATTTCCAAATGAGCGATTAGCATTTTGACTGTTTTTATAGACATGCGCTTGACTAAGTAAGTTGGATAACACTAAGGGATGAATAGTGTTTCAATAGTGAAAATGAGAACAGAACAGATAATAGGTAATATAAAACTCAATGAATTATTAGTGTTCATAAAGTTGTGTTCAGGACAGTCAAGTGCGTTCCAATCATCCAGTTTATAGCTGAACGCTTTGAATTGACCCAGTAAATAATCTGTCTATTTCAAATAAAAACTAAAAACAAAGATTTCTTGCTAATTCGGAGGTTAAAAAGTAAGTAAATAAAACGCATCACTGAGATCACTGTAGTTTATGTGTGTGCAGAGCTAATAATATGGAATAAGGATGTGAGTGGGTTTACGCATGAATCAATGTAGCTGAGAGCTTCACCAATGTGTTGTGCTTGTTCCCTTTTGAGAAAAGTTCATTTCATATAAGTTCATACTCAGTGAAGAAGAAATTTTCTCGAGCTTTGGATTTATACTTCTCAAGTTTGACCGTTGATAATTTGTAAAATCATTTTTGAATGTTTTGTTTTTTGGAAAATCCCTCCATGTATATATATTTGTGTTATGATATGACTGACTCTTTATGTTGACATTTGGTACTCTATTTGATTTCATTTTGAGATTTTATCATTGTTTATTGTTATTGTTTCTATATTTTGTACTTATATTGAAGTTTTTAAGTTTGCTTCTGAACTGTACACATGTTCTTTAAATTTGATATTTAATATGGCTACAGCCATATTTGGATTTGATACCGTAGCAGTTAGTACTAGTATCACTTATTCTTTTGGATTCGGATACCCATCAGGGTAATTTTGACTTGAAAGGTGTATTAATAGTCAGGTACCTGTTTGTATTTCCATTTTATTATAAAAATAGACCGCTTTCTCCTAGAATTATTGTGTTTTGATATTGGATCGGGGGATAGCGCGTTCAAATGGTAATCAGCAATTGAAACAATGTGATTGGTACTCAGGCTGAGTGAATGCCTGATCAATGGAGTATAAGAAGTGTGATTACATCGACAACTTGCTAGAATAATATAAATCTTTCCAATCACTACGGTACAAAGGTTTTAATTGATCTGGTGAGTGATCTTTCTACAGAGATTTGTAGCTACATAGGAATTGAATGCTGCTTAACAGAGAAGAGAATAAAAGTCTTACATAATTTTGAATTTATTATGTTTCGTTTGTGATAGTAGACACATGGATGAGCAGGGTGAAGATGATTTCAAGAATGTAGGAAAACAAGTTTGGACTAAGGTATGCTTTTACTTTTGTACTTTTAAAGTTGTACGTATATACTTCATTGCAGAACTCGTATGTTTATCAGCAGTTGGTACAAAACTTTAAAATAATATCCAAGATTCAACATTTGCAGCTCAGATGATTGATTGTGGCTGTGTTTATTACTACAAGAATTACATGAAATATTATCGGACGAAAACTTTAAAAGGCTTATTATCTCAAAACGAGGTAGTAAAGTTAATGACCAGCAAACATTGACGAAGAAACGGACAACGTCAATCCACTCACATCGTTAGAGTAGAGCAATCAGTTAGTGCTCGTCTGTTTTCGATTAAAGATTATGCGACTTTT
>CALYCR020001341.1:0-10229 GCA_944470395.2 Schistosoma turkestanicum
TCTTAACACATGTCGCAACAACATCAACTGATGAAGTTTCAATACTTCATCTATTGATCTGCCATCCCTAATACCTCCTAATACAAATCGCATGATCTTACAGTTGGTTTATTGATAAATTTCAAAAATGTTTTTATTGATTTTTTTTCAAAGTCAACAATCAATAGCTTTAGTGATTCTACCGAATTAACATTGTCGATAACAGGGTTATTATTGAGTTTCCATTGAAATCAGTGTTAGAGAGAAGCTTTAAAAACTTGAAAGCACTAGACAGTAGAGTTTTATCCTAGTATAGGAGTATAGTTAAGAACCCGGCGAGCGGGGATTGAACTCACAACCTCTAGTCTTGCACACAAACATACTAAGGATGAAAAGGGGTCGTTCACTGTTGCAATGAACATCTCACATGAATCGGGCTATAATTTCAATCAAATCATGTTTATTACAAAATGAAAACATCATAACAAGTCGTATTGATCAATAAATTATTGATTTTTTCTAGCCTTCATTCCATTAAGGATCTACTCTTTTAAAAAAACTATCATTAAACAAAGTAAGAGGTATTATTTTCTTTCTCTAAACTATATAATTTCAATTCACTATACTAATAGATAAATACTTTTGATAACATTATGTTATATGAATGATTATAAGTATTCTATTCTATTCTATATGCCGATGACATAGTTCTATTTGGTGAAGACGCTGACAAAATGCAGAGTCTTCTGGCTACCCTAAGCAACAATGCAAGCATGTTCGGGATGCGGTTCTCACCCTCGAAATGCAAAATGTTGTTTCAAGATTGGGTTGCATCGGCATCTGAACTAGTGGTAGGGAGTGAAGTAGTCGAGCGTGTAGACTGCTTCACTTATTATCTGGGGAGTCTCAACAGTGCCGATGACCTGGTGACTGACGAAATCTCAGCTCGGATACAGAAGTCTCGATTGGCTTTTGCCAACCTGCGTCACTTATGGCGTAGGTGAGATATCCGTTCGCTGAACAAAGGACGGGTGTACTGCGCAGCAGTTCGCTTCGTTCTCCTATATGGCTGTAAAACATGGCCAGTGAGATTAGAAGATGTTCGTAGGTTACTGGTTTTCGATCATAGGTGTCTTCGAAGCCTTGGTTGTGTATCATGGGACAGCCGAGTCAGTAATGCTGTTGTTATGTAGCGGGTCCGATCATAGGTGTCTTGGAAGCATTGCTCGTATATCGTGCAACAACTGAGTAAGCAACGCTGTTATTAGGAAACGGGTGCTAGGTAAGAATGGCAGATCAATAGATGAAGTGGTGAAACGTCATCAGTTCAGGTGGTTGGGACATGTGTTACGAATGCCTAACCACCGACTGCCTCAACGAGCTATGTTTTGTGGTGTAGGAGTATGTTGGAAGAAGGCTAGGGATGGCCAGACCGAAACATGGCAGCAATCTATGAAGTCACCGACAAGTGGACTGAGTCATATTGTTAGGTATCGACTACCTGGTTTGGATCCGCGAGAAGACAGTAACCGATGGTTACAGACCTTGAATGACATAGCTCAAAATCGTTTGCGATGGCGCAGGTGCATCCATTCATTATGCTCTCTCAAATCCTAATCTTCTGGATTCGTCAGCACCTCTACCTTTGTCTTTCTAACCTTATTTCACTGAATTATACTTCTTGAATAATATTTTCAAACCCTAGTCTTCCTCATTACCATTAATACCTCTACTATCTTTATCAGTATGGGATTTGATTAGACATTTGCGTCTCTGTGCTCATGTGGAATAGCAACATGAAGTTATGTACAGACGTACGAAGTTCAACTTTGCAACTGACTGACTGATATTCTATAAATTTTAAAACAAACTTATGAAACTACTTAGTATAATTTAATTTCAAATAGATTTTTATCTAATTTCAATATTTAAATGTTTTAAAATTGCATAAAATGTTCAGTTTCATGTTTAATGCAAACATAATAATTACATAAGTCTCCTTGTCAGCTGACATCCAATATCCGCTCTTATAAACTCAACTATCATCCATTGTTTTAATTATTCAATCGGTAATGAATATTGACTATTGAACAGTCATAGATAGCCTTGAATAAGTTAAATTGTTCAATGTTTTATAGTTTTTCATTTTTTTTTAAAAAAAAGTACTGTCTGTCTACCTTAATTCATCATCGCATAACATAAATTATCTTCTCAATAATGTCGATTCATTCTTTGAAGAAAAAATAAACGTATTCACAATATGTCAACAATTATTTCGCTAAAATTTAAAATGTTCTATCTAACTAATTTGAATAATGATTAATAAACATGAAAAATCAATTTGCCGACATTAAAAATATCTTCCTCCATTATTTCTAATGCATTCAGCTGACACAAACAATTCAATGATCAATATTTCAAATTGAAACTCATACTCACACCAAAAGAAAATTATCCACAACAGATGAAATATTAATAATATATATGTAACCGAAGAATTTAAAGACTAGATATTTTAAACACTAGGAATAATAATATAACGTTCATGTTGTATGTGTGTGTGCATGTGTCGGGCATTCACATACACCCGTACGGCAAGGGTTGTTGAAGGTTCGCTCCCTCTCTGCCTTCCACGAAATGCTCTCATACCATCCGGTGTATATATCCACCCGTAGGAAACGCCTAATCAACAGTTCACATGTACGACCTCTGCACGCGGGAATGGAACCGAAGACGTTCAGTGTCGGGCGCGAAAGTGTAACCTCTGGACCACTTAGTTGGCATCCATCAGCGTAATTCTTGAACTATGATCAATCTAAAGACTTTTCACAACCTCAGTGATAGATAGTTACTGCCTACAACCGACACCAATTGAACTCCACTGGTCATGTCTTGTTACTAGAATTCTGAGAATTTACTCACGAAGCTATTCACTTAATTCATGTTAACCTACTTGTTTGGTTAATGGAATTACTTTTTTTCTTCTCTGACAGGCAATATTCTTATCGAAATTAAATAAACGCGATAATCTTATGAAATTAATTCGTAACAACTTTTTCTTATTAACGCCTGTTACCCCCAATGGAGCATAGGCCGCCGATCAGCTTTCTCCAACCTACTCTGTCCTGCGCTTCTCATTCCAGTCCTATCCAATCCTTGTTCATTCTTCTCATGTCTGTCTCCATTAATCAGTCTGATGTGTCCTTTCGTCTTCCTCTCTTCCTTTGACATTGAAAGTTGCAAGTGAGGGCTTACCTTGTGACTCAGTTAGGTGCTTTCTACCTCCAGAACTTCTTCCTGATTTCCTCCTCCACTGGAGTCTGGCTTGTTCTTTCCCACAGTAGGTTGTTGCTGATAATGTCTGGCTAACAAATCCGAAGTATTTTGCGTAGACAACTGTTCATAAATACTTGTATCTTGTGGATAATGGCTTTGGCAGTTCTCCAAGTTTCCACTCCATACAGTAGAACTGTTTTGACATTTGTACTGAAAATTCTAACTTTGGTGTTGAATTTTTATCAGCTTAGCGTTTTTTTAGAGAGTTAGTTTCCTAAGGGATGGGGTCTCTAACCCGCAGCCCTCAGCCCTCCTCCTTTATCCGGGCTTGGAACCGGCAGTAACTCCACAGGGGCTCCAGGCAGAGTTATGTTCTCACACCAATCATTATGATTATTATTATTATTATCGAATGAAATATGACTGAAAATGCTTTGTCTGACAGACTGATTTATCAACGACCTTGAAAACCTAGGTAAACCTGTTCAATGGTGAATTAGTGTAAGTGTCACGTGCATTGGGTTCTTTGTTTCAATAATTCTTTTTTATATATCCTAATTAGTTATTTGCATGTTTGTCTATTTGGCTGTTTTGTACGTTTTTAAGACTGTTTAACAAAAACATGAAAAACTTAATTTATTCATGTATACCTTTTCACAATGAGTCAATGTATCACAGAGTAAAATTACAATTCACTTGTGTTGTTCAATGCTAGTCACTTATTACTGTTATTATTTCGTCAATGTGTTAACCTTCATTTCAGTTAGACTGAAAAAAGTTATTGATTGGTTTTGTTAGAAACTTGAAGAAACTACCGTGGATGCACTAAAGTTTGACATGAATATCATTTGATACAGTCGGTTCAGTGGTTAGGATGCGAAGTGTTCTTGTGTGAAATCAAATGTCCTTCTTTTGATTGCTGAGTTGTAGGCGCATGGATTTACACTGTTAATTAATCTAGGAAGAAATGACCATCTTCTATAGCTTCTAAGGGTTATCATTTTTGGTTGTTAAACACTGATCAATCTATTTCAGAAATGTCGAGACTTCTTAGTTTCTCTGGAAGTTTTTATACCAATAAAATCAATTATTTGAGATGAAGTAATATAAACCACTTTACAGTATTATTCTAAGCTGTATCAAAAGATGACGGGTGCCTAGTTAGAGTCTGTGCTATAAATGTAATCGATGGATAGAAGCTAAATCAGATGATATGAGATGGTGGAGAAAATTAATTGTTTAGGTGGATGATTGTGTTGGTTTTTCGTTCTCCGAACTGGATGTGTTAGTTGTGAAGCTTTCATTGTTCTTCAAATGAACAACATCATCAGCACAAACTTTTAATAGAAGTAAAGTAATCGAATTTCTCCACGTTTGACCTGTAGCCGGTTTTGTTAACCTCTATCTTGATTGGTTGCTGTTGACCTTGAACCTGTCGCAGAGAGAGAATTTTTAGAAGCTTGGCGCTCAGGTCAATTAGCAATCAACAAACAAATCGATATTGACCCAGTTTATCAATCAATCAGAAAAATCATCGGTGATATAGGATCAAGAAACAGATCAAAAGGGGGTGGATACAATCAAAACAAAGGTGCAAACAACGACAGGTTAAAGGTCAACAGCAACCAATCAAGATCGAGGTTAGCAGAACAAGCTACAAGTCGAATGTGGAGAGGTTCGAATACTTCACTTCTTCTATCTGAAGTTTGAACTGATGCTGTTGTTCAGAAGAACAATGAAAGCGTCACAACCAAAATATCAAGCTCAGAGAACGAAACACCACCGCAGTCAAATGATATGACTCAAAATAGTTCATAGTGAAAAATGAGGTATTTATTCTTGATATTAAGTTTTCATGTTATTTTACACTTTTGATTCACTCTGTCATTTGCAATAATGTTGTTACATTTGCTGAGTTGTTGTCAGTGATACTGTTGGAGCTCTTACCTTGTGTTATGGTGGTCAGGCTTATCTACCAAGATTTATTAACTGGAATACTACTTGTCGTTTCAGATCAGATGGTGAATTTTAAAGCCAGGAGCAACAGCTAAGAGTCTGATGACAAAGTTGTACTGCTGACTGTACAAGTGTTATGATAACAGTTGGTTGTTTCATTCAAACATTTGGCATTTAATAGATGTTGGCTTTGCTCAAATATTGTCCCAATGAATTTCACATAGTGTACTGATTACTAACTCTAGGAGTAAACGAAAAATATGTGGATAGATTGTCAGTGTAGAACATGGTGTCAGAGTATGAATAAAGGCTGTATAAGACTGGTATCTGTTGGTACTTCATTACTGTCTAGTTGTGGTCCCAAGGATGATGTGACTTACTGTAATGAGACGTTATCAGATATGACTCAGTCAGTCAGTTACAAAGTAGAACTTCGTACGTAAGTGCATAAGTCTGGTTGCCACACTACATTAGCACAAAGACGCAACTGTCAGTTCAAATCCCATAGTGGTAGAGATAGTCGAATTATTACTGGTAATGGAGAAGATTAGGATTCGAAGATATTATTCAAGAAGTATATTTCAGTGAGATAAATTTAGAAAGAGGAAAGGTAGAGGTGATGATGAATCCAAAAGATTAGGATTTCATAGAACACAACGAATGGATGTACCTGAGCCAATGCAAGTGATCTTGAGCCATGTCATTCAACGTCTCAGAATAAAAGCCAGTGACGTTTTGGCTGTGACTTCACTTAGGCTTCTTCACATAAGTAAAAGTAACTTCATTAACCGAAAGAATTTTTTTTCTAGTTTTTGTTTACTTAACTGTTTCTCATACAATTATTACCATTATTTCATTCTAATATAGTAATTTCTAGACATTTTATTTTGTCATACCGTTCTTTCGCAACCTCTACACAATTTCATTTTTATTGTGTGGGGCATGTACGTTTGGACGCCTACTTGTACTATTGGTCACGCTGCAACTTAATCGGTAGAATTCGATCAGCACTGTAATAAATTTAACACAAAACACTTTCATTATAGGGTTGTTGTTGAATTTTATTGTATTGGTGAACTAGTCAATATCAGATCACTGTTAGAAATTGGGAAGCACTGAACCATAGTTTCATCCTAGTATGGGACTCATCAGAAGTGAATATCCACGACACCCGCAAGCGAGAGTCGAATCTAAGATCTTCACTCACGCACGCGACCACTTGGCCGGTGACATCTAACATTGTTCATTTCCATTTTCGACCAATCCGCGGTCTTGCACAACTCTATCCTTTGTATTCGTTGGGCAGTACTTCTCACCCGGTTCTGACTACATTGATTACTATTCAATAATTTAGGTGTTGTCAGTGTTAACCATAATATTGACCACATTTTTTTAAGTGAAGGGTAGACATTTTTTCAGTAAATTAATTGAGATGCTTTTAAAATTTCACTTATCATACCGTTTTTCATTGAGTCACCAAAAAAATAGCTCACGTAATTTTCTAAAAATTTGAAGAAAATTTTTTCTCCATCAGGCTCCAACGTAAATATAAATCATAAAAGAAACTACTTTCCGATAACATAAAAATCGATAAAATTTAAAAGGTTTACGACAAGAACTCAACCCACACACTCACGTTGCATTATTCATTTAGCAATTATTACTCTTGTTTATGATCGTTTGTTCATGTATTTATTGACTTAAGGGAAAAAAGGGCATAATGGAAAATAAACATTCCCAGATTGTTTTAATACTGCTCAAGGTCACTCGGATAGTATTGATTTTGGCAAAGTGATTCCAACTCTTTATCAGTTTACTTCTTTTACTGCTTAAAGTTGAATTCAAATCATAACGAAACACTCATTTGAATTAAATTGATAATCGCCTATGTACACTTAAACAACATAAGGATAGTTACGTCATTGAGTTTTAGATTATTGATAATTGAATATTTGGTGGTTTAAATTAACTGGTTAATTGAGTTTGAATTTCTGAATTGGATATTGAAATAAATCAAACATTTTTAAGCGCATTCCCTGATAAATAAAGGAAGAAAGTTTCCACTTATCTAATAGCTGAACTGATTACTAAGGCTATGTGTAATAGACTTCACTAAACAATAACAGATATATTTCACGATTGAACAATTTCAAGAAGAAAGTTTCCCAGTTAAATTTATTGTGATAAACACGATTGTTTAGTTTATGAAAGAGACTACAACAGCTGGCATATTATAGCAACTTGATAGTAATAAGTTACATTTAGATTCCCTCTCAGATTAAATACAAGTTAGATGTAATGAGGCATACAAATAATTTTGTTAAGCTCATCTCTAGGTATGCTTAAACGATTTCTGGGTCACCTTAGTCGAATAACTAGAACAAAACAATGAACCAGCGTTCAGGTAGGCTACTGTGATCCTTTGACCCAATCGTGCCAGCAAGAAGTCTTGATATAGTGTAGAAATTGTATTCTAAAAACACCCATCAAGCACACAATGAATCCAAGCGCTCGAATTGAGTTTATTTATACTCTATAGAGACGTCCTTGGGAGAGTCACAACAATAGCACGCTAAATTGGCACAGTAACCAATCACAGTAGAGGATTTTTCTGATGGGAAATGTGATTTCAAGGTCAACTGATCGGTCCATGAAATTAAACCAAAATAAAGATATTTATGAAGCGAGTTCTGGGGATCTAACATCTCCAACAATTTTCTTATAATCCTCAGTGAAAATAACTTCTTCGACATTATGTTTACCGGTGAAAGTACACTAAACTGACGATCCTAATCGGCGTCTACCAGTCATACCAGGAAACCGTGACAGCCAACAGCTAAAAGCCACAAAATATCAATGGAATAATAGTTTCGACCTTCACATGTTAAATTATTCCTCGTATTAAGAAAAAATTAGGAGTCAGGCTAGTGTCATGAGTTAGAGTCAGTGCACAGTCTTCGTAACCAGCTGAAAACAACTATAATGTAACAAGGTTAGGGTTAGATACTAAGAGTTAGCTCATAGTTTTAAGTTTATTCTACTGTTCAATTATAGTTATGGAGATTAGTGTTTTTCGCACAATGAAACCATCAATCAATCATTGTTAGACCAGTATTAGAAACGCGGAAGAACTGGACGGCCGTTTCGTCCTGGTTTGGGACTCATCAAGGGCAGTGCACATCCATCAGTCCTGCACTTCGCAGGATTCGAACCCACGACTTTCGGTCTTGCGCGCGAACGCCTAACCTCCATTAGCCGTGGGTTAAAGTTCTTGCCATGAACTCACCAAATAAGTTATCATTCAGCGCCTTTTCATTCTGCTGTTTACATACTCATGAGATTTATAAATGAGATTTAACAGTGAGAGTTATAAAGGTGGGCGTTACCATTTAGCTTTACTTAACACTCTTAACAACGGATTTGAGTCATAACAAGTTCCTTAACATATACAATTTGCCTTAAGCGTAGTTATATTAGTTTTCTAATAGATATCTCTATTAATTTTCAAGCATTATAATGACCATATATATTTTCAACTTTTTACTTGGTTAATATTAAAACATACAAATTATCTATCGTTGTACTTTAAATTTTGTGAAAATACAAAATGTGTTATCTCTGTTTTAATTGGTTCGCTCAAGGTCATCACCATGTCAAACTTTTGTTTGTTTGCATTCAAATCTGACTTTCACTAAACTCATGTCAGAACTTGATAAGTTAAAGACAATGTAATGTAAAACTCCTAAGTCTTTAAGTAATATTCTATCACGAAGTGAATTTCATTACACAATTGATAAAGATCAGAAATCATTGAAAAAAGTTGTTACTTATGACCATTTAGGATCATATTCTAATTAGTGACTTACTTCAAGTATAATAACCGAAATTCTAGTTAGAAACCGTCGCTGATCTAGTAGTTCATTTATTTTGAGGACTAAGACTGTTGTTACTGATCACACAAAGTGAATTACTTCACCTGTTACCTCTAATTGACCATAGGCCGCCAACTAACATTCTTCATCTTACAATGAATGTCCTGGTCATTTTTCTGTCAAGTTCTATACAATTGCTGTCCATTCTTTTCCTATCTGCCTCCAATTCTTCATATAATGTGTTCTTTGGTTTTTCTGTTCACCACTCACCACAAAAGTCGCCTACTGATCTGGAATATGCCGATGACATAGTTCTATTCGGTAAAGACGCTAACAAACTGCAGAGTCTTCTGAATACCATAAGCAACAATGCGAACATGTTCGGGATGCGCTTCTCACCCTCGAAATGCAAAATGTTGCTTCAAGATTGGGTTTCATCGGCACCTGAACTAGTGATAGGGAGTGAAGTAGTCGAGCCTGTAGACCGCTTCACTTATTTTGGGAGTCTCATCAGTGCCGATGGCCTGGTGACTGATGAAATCTCACCACGGATACGGAAGGCTCGATTGGCTTTTGCCAACCTGCGTCACTTATGGCGTAGGCGAGATATCCGTTCGCTAACCAAAGGACGGGTGTACTGTGCAGCAGTTCGCTCCGTCCTCCTATATGGCTGTGAAACATGGCCGTTAAGAGTAGAAGATATTCGTAGGTTACTAGTATTCGATCATAGATGTTTAAGAAGCATTGCTCGTATATCGTGGGACAACCGAGTAAGCAATGCTGTCGTTAGGAAACGAGTACTAGGTAAGGATGGCAGATCAATAGATGAAGTGGTGAAACTTCATCAGTTGAGGTGGTTGGGACATGTGTTACGTATGCCTAACCACCGACTGCCTCGACGAGCTATGTTTTGCAGTGTAGGAGTAGGATGGAAGAAAGTTAGGGGCGGCCAGACCAAAACATGGCACAAATCCATGAAGTCACTGACTAGTGGACTGAGTCATGTTGGCAGATGTAGACCACTTGGTTGGAGTTGATACCGACACTGTCTAGTAAACGGAGATGGGGTATCTCTAGTTAACAAACACTCACATCATTCTGAGGTTAGTTTTCGTCGTTCTCCAAGTTTTCGCTTCATACAATAGA
>CALYCR020001342.1:0-10240 GCA_944470395.2 Schistosoma turkestanicum
TGAGTTCGGTCCCTGAGATCGAGGGTCGTGGATGCGCTCTGCTAATGAGTCCCATACAAGGACAAAACAGCTCTCTAGTGCTTCCATTTCTCTAATGGGGGTCTAACTTTGATTGGCTCATGATTTCAAATAGTGATTATTATTATTTTTCATGGTTACAGTTATTCAGTACTTTTCTGAGCTGCGTTGTTATTATTATTACTATTACTGTTATGATAGTTATTCAGACATTAATGGTACGAAGGAGCTCTCAAATATTTATGTGTCTTACGCACCCTAGATTCCACTACTAACTCATGTCCTATCTACTCGATATCAAACATATGTAACTTAAGTGAAACTTAAGTAGATACCTTAGCAAAGGATCTAAAAGCTTATATGTCATCGGTTTACACAACACCGAGCGATTACGATGATTGCACCTAATATCCTTTTCCTGAAAAAAGTACAAGTCAGTTATATTATATATATTTCTAATAAGTACAACTGTCAACTTTCATAATGGTTAAATTTTCCGTCAAGGTCATTTTACACTGTTACTATAGTGAATTTTAATTGATTCTTAATAAATCCAAAAATTCATTGACATTTAGAGATTATATAACAAACGAACACAACTCTGCCAATTTTCTTCCGTATTAAATTTTATCTATTTCAATAATAAATGTGAAAAAAATGTCTAGTGGTGGACTTCTGAACAGTTCAATGTACAATAAGATTATATCATCATGAATAAAGTGATACCATTGAACAACAAATGTGATAGTTCATCACTTTTGGAATCAATCGAATTGTGAGGAATTTTTTCAATCTAAATAAGCAATCATTCATGGATTTATGTCGAAAATCTAATAGGTAAGAGGTTGTTGATTTTTTTTGTGTGTGTTAAAAAAAATTTAAATAAGATTAATATTGATCTATTTCAATAGTCAATTTTTAAAAATATCAAAATTCAAATTGTTCAATGTACACTAAATTGGATTACATGAACATGATAGCATTGTGAATCGATTGATGGAAATAATTTATTGAAATGACATTGAACAACAATAATTTTCTTTACAATTTGTTTGAATAGTAGACAAAAAAATGCAACTCGAATATTTTTACTATTTAATTGCTCCCTCAGCGATTCTGCGGTTAAATGCAGGTTCAAAGTCCCTAATTACTTGACGTGTAACATAGAAGTAATTTTATTTTCAATAATGTTATATTTAGGATGATCTATTGTAGTTACCCTTAATGGAGCCTATGCCCAGGACTATCATTCTCCAGCCTACTCTGTCCTAGGACTTCTTTTCCTGTTCTATCCAAGTGCTATTCATTCGTTTCACGGAGCTTGTAACTCCTTTAGGATGACTATCAGTCCTGAACCCGGATGAAGGACTAGGATTAGCGACCCCATCGCATAGAATACCAACTTGCTAAAAAAGCGTTAACCAGGAATACTAAGAAATTAGTGCTAAAATCAAGGTTTCTAATGCTACAACGTGAGTCTGATTGGTTTTTTATATTTGCCTCTTTGATATTTTTCGACGTCTTATGGATGCCACAGGGAACCTTCGAGGTGTAAATAAATGTCTGTCGATCAATACTCAGTAGTATCAATCGATACTGATTTAAACGAACTGGTTGAACATATTATTTTTCTTTCAAAAGTGCAATTACTCCTTGTTGATAATTGATAATTCGGACAATTCTTAGATTCAAGACTACTTGTAAGATTCTTGCAACAATCTAATTTAAAAGGTTACTCACTTATTTACACATGATGTAAGTTATCAAGTCCTAATAACCAGTTTATATCAGGATTGTTTAATTTCAGAGCACACATGAATTCACTTATTTTAACAAACATTTCATCACAGAATACCTAACCAGATTTGTGAAGATTTTTTGTTTAGTTCAGAGCTAGGAAAAACACTCATAGTCCAACAGGAGATTGAACCTAATAACTTATCGAAGATATTGGTTAAGGATTGACAGTATTTACAAAAAATACGCACACACTATTTACTTCTAGTTCAGTGGTTCTTGTCAATCTTAGATTTTTATTACAAAGTAAGACATTAATACCGTTAGGCACAGGCTCAGTGGTCCAGAGAAGTCAAGCGTTCGCGCGCGAGAACGAAGATCCTGGCTTCGATGCCCACGAGCCCCGTCATGGATTGTTAGGATATTCATCCAATATCTGAAGAGAATTATTGGACTGTTCCTATTAGTTAATTCCTACTAGTCAATTTTATGGTCGCCCTAGATATCAATGTCACGTGCTCCAATGTTGTTTCTTATTGGTTGTCCTGACTATCAATGTCACTTCAAATGTTGCTTCCCTTTGGTCGTTAATGTCACAGAATTCGATGCTGTTCCTATTCGACCAAAATGTATAAATACGCATTATCTGAAACGTTTTATGTCCACGACCAGGGCTCGGTCCCGGATCCCTAGTCCGGGATCCTGATTCTCTTCTGGACTCGGACCTCGTACTTTCTGGATGCTTGTAGAATACAGATTATACTTCATATCATGTCTTCTTATTTTCACTGAATATAGGGGTTGGGATAATCGAATTTGAGTAGCATATCGTGTCAACGGATCTCCGATCCTCGCTCTCGTTTTCCGACTAGATAAACTCGTAATGGTTCAAGTATATCAAGTGGACGTGTTATGTACAGGCGTAACATGCACACTGTTGATGAGTCCTATACGAGGACGACAGGGAACTCCAGTACTTCCAGGTTTGTAATGGTGGTCTAAGAATGTTCGATTCATAATTTCAGTTAAAGATTTTAGATTTCCCAATCCTGAGTTTTAAATGGAACTATATAATGTAAAGTAATGAGAAATGTCACATACTAGGATATCTAGTTGATTCTTTCGGATTTTTTAAAAACGATTTTTACTATTAAACTAATTTATTTTAAAAAATTAGACATTTTTACAATGTAGGTGAGAAATTACTTCGATTACATTCGTATGAATTATTGTTATCAAGTATAATTAATTTTAAAATTGAACTTTGTTTTAATACAGAGTAAATAAAAATATTAAAAAATAATAAGTGAGTTTCTCCGATAGGATAAAATAGAATATTTTGATGAACATTCCTAATCATAAAATAACTGGATAGAATAACAATACATAGGAATAAATGAATCTTACTGACTTACTCCTGTTACCCTTAATGGAGCATAGGCCACCGAATATGATTACTATTCATGTTTCACATTTTTGTTATGTGCTGAGTTTCTACGGGATGAGATAGTTAACCTCTTACACAACCCAACTTCTCCGGGTTTGTGAGAGGCAGTAACTATAGAATTTCTCCAGTTGGATTTAATAAATCATTCTAGTGACATTTTATGCGGTATGGCAACCTGAACTGATGTATGTACTTACGACGTTGAACTGACTGACTAGGAACATTTCAATGTGAAAGTCATAATAATAAATCTATGTATATTGATCAGTTCAATTGCTCCTATGGTGAGTACAATTCAAAAAATCCGTTATCGTATAGCAGAACATGATTAATCTTGGTTGATCAAAAGACAGGTAATAACGAATAAGAGTTTTATTCTCACTCCCTTTGGTGCACAACACAGGATATGAAGTTGGTCTATCACATTGAATTAATCACCTAGTTAACGATTTCGTCTTTCGTATAGAATAGTTAAAGTCATCGAAATCCATGTTTATGATTTCACTGACCTTTGCACTAATTCTCTCTGTACCTTGACCATCTGTATAACAGTGAATCTTAGTTGAATTTTCATTTTGAATTCACTTTTTCAAGAAAACATTCAAACGATTTTTTACACATTGAAATCGTGGATGAATAACTGTTAGACCACCATTAGAAACTTGGAAGCACTGGACAGCCGTTTGTTTGTAGTATGGGACTCTGCTGTAATGTGCATCCACGACTACCGCTCACGAGAATCGAACCCAGGACATTCAGTCTCGCGCGCGGAAACTTAACATCTGTACCACTGGCATCCAATGGTGTTAATGTCTAACTTTAAATAATCTAGGGATTTTGCAAAACCTCACTCACTGTCTTCGGTGTTTACTGCCTACACCCGATAAGGTTGAACTCCATCGGTCAAGTCTTCTCACCAGAATTCCGAGAATTTCCTCATGAAACTAGTCACTAGTGAGCACCTTTTTTGATTTTGTATCATAGTATTTGTAATTTCTCTTAATTTTGTAAATTTACATATTCTCAACATCTGTCCCCTAATTCTTACATAACACTGATCTTACGTCAAAATATTTTTTTGAAAAATTCTTTTTCATTTATTACATATTGCGGAAACTATCTAGTTGATTCTTCAAACAATAACTATTGTCATTATCATCGTTATCCTTCTTTCCTTCTGATTACGCACTATTGTTAATTAATCGTTCTGATATTATGTAGTTATTATGTTACGTAACTGTTCGACCAGTAATAAATCATTGTTTGAAAAATCAAATATATTAATATCCAGCCGTGATGACAAACTTCATGTGAAGCCCTTTTATAGTTCCTCCTGTTTCTATACACTGATAAAGGAGGAGGATGGTTGAGCATGGGAGGTTAACGATGCTGTCCCGTAGACAACCCACTTGCTAAAGATGCACTAAGCAGAAAATACTGGTCGGCGGCTTATATGTATGCTCCATTAAAGGTACCAGGCTTAAGTAATTAGGTAAGTAATGATGAGAAACTGACTGAAGATAAATATCTGTTCACTTTATCTGTTCTTTTTATCAACTAATGTATTAAAATCTCATTGAGATCATAAACCGAGCACCTGGTAACACTGGTCGAACCGTTGATCAATGTTTTTTTATAAGTGTTTTTCAAACTACTTATTTTTGATTTTATTAGTATTTTAGGACCAAATGAAACTCAACTCACAATCAGTTCATTGAGAATAAAAGAATCGAAAAAACAACAATTTCTATCGACAATAAACCAACGAAAACATTATTCATATTTAATAAATTTTCATCATGATCAATTACTTTCACAATTATTGAAAGAAGATGGTCACATTGAGGTGAATCATTTAATTATTCCTAAATCGTAAGTGATCCTATAAAATTTTTATCTAATTGATTGTCAGTAAGTAGATTGTTGGATTTCATTGAAATCATGAATCGACTAATGTTAGATTACCTGAAAGCACTGGATGTCTAGTCCTTCCTGGTATGGAACACCTTAGCACTGAGCATCCACGATCCGGCATGCGAGAATGGAGCCATGGAACTTCGGCCGGGCTCGCTGTGTCAACATCCAACGATGTTAATGTCTAACTTGAATCGATACAACATTCTGCACAACCATCTTTCCTCATCTTCAGTGGATTACTGTCTCTTATCGGACGTGGACTGAATTCCAGTGGTCACGCTTTCTCACTAGTGACCATATGGTAACTGTCAGTACAGGAATAGATTAGGAATTAGCTAGTAAAAAATATGCTCGAAACGCCATTTCAAACGATGGAATCAGTGACTTCTGGTCTTTAGCTAATGCTACCAGGTACAAATTTCTTGATTTAAAATCACATAATAGATTTAACGTGTATCTGAAGACATCGAATGATATAATACAAATTGATTACTGCGGCACCGTTGTATTGATTTTCTGTTCTTCTCTGAATATCGGTTCAGACATCATTCTTGATTGAGATTTCTTTATTTCATTGGTTATCATCAACTGACCAACTTACTTACTTACGCCTGTTATTCCTTTATGAAGAAAAGACCGCCGATCAGCAAATTATTTTTTTCTGGTTTCCGCATTTTTTTAGCGGGTTAGTTTTCTACGAAATTCGGTCGCTAACCTCATGCCAAACCCTACTTCTTTATCCAGACTTGGGACGGACAATAACCCCAGAAGGCCTCTAGGTGGAGTTTAGCTTGGCACTGGACCGGACTACTGCAGTCAATTAACTTTAAGCTTCATTAGTTTTGTTTACCACTGGAACTAGGGTTGTTTTCTTCATTTTATTTCAAATGATATTTTTTTTCTTTCACTATCCTAATATGAAATACAATAACTTGTACAAATAATAATTCGTCCTTTATCCTCACTTACTAACTTACTTACGCCTGTTACCCCAAATGGAGCATAGACTGCCCACCAGTTTTCTCCAATCGACTTTGTCCTGGGCTTCCGTCTCCAGTTCTGTCCAATGTTTGTTCATTCCTCTCATATCTTTCTCTATTTCTCGGCGTAATGTGTTCCTTGGCCTTCCTCTTTTCCTTTTGCCTTGAGGGTTCCATGTGAGGGCTTGTGTCGTGACGCAGTTGGGTGCTTTCCGCAATGTGTGTCCTATCCACAAACTCCACCGCTTCTTCCTGATTTCCTCCTCCACTGGAATCTGGTTTGTTTTCTCCCACAGTTCGTTGTTGCTGGCCAACGAATCCGAAGTATTTTGCGTAGACAACTGTTCATAAATACTTGTATCTTCCGGATGATGGCTTTGGTAGTTCTCCTTTATCCTACCTTGACAATAATTGGGACTGATCAAAGTTTCCCAAATGATTCCCTATAACTTCAAGTTTCGCTTGTTTTAACTTTTACAGAACTGTCAATCAACAAACATATCGATGGGATGAACTCTCGAAACCAACAGCGTTAAATAAATCGATACAACTTCGACGTATTCGACAAATTCATAACTATAATAATAATAATATTGCTGTACAGTTGACTAAGAGTTCTCCAAATCAAATCAATGACAACTCTGAAGTTGACAAGATGACCTTGAAAGTTGATCGTCCGAATTACAAGAACAAGTATTTTGTTTAAACATATTACTCTCTAATATTGATATTCATTTTGTTATTAGTTTACTCTAGTTTTAATCAAATGACTTGGTCATTGTGAATAATTTTTCATCTTGTGAATATAAAGAGCTGGAGCCATAGTGTCATAAATAAGAATATGTATATAGCTTGAAATTCCATCTGGAGCCCTTTTAAAGTTACTGCCGATCTCAGGTCATAATGAAAGAGGAAGGTTGAGCATGGAGAGTTAGCCGACTAATCCCATAGAAAAGTGACTCGCTACAGTAAATGCTAATCAGAACACAGGCTGGTAGAATGACCCATGTCATAAAACGATCCCCAGACTGGGAATCGTCAAATTCAATGGAGATTAGGTAGACGAAAGAACACATTACTCCGAGAATCGGAAGCAGATATGAAAACAAGAGACAGCATTTGTGTAGGACTGGAAAGGAAGGCCCTTAATCACGGTCTTCAGTCGGTAACCGCCCCACACTCAACAGAGTCAAACTCCACTAATCACGGCTTCTCCATAGAACTCTGAGAATTACCTCACACAGTTAGTCACCGATGAATGGATCTTCGATGCTCACTGCTGATGATTCCCATACTGGAAAGTAACGGCCGTTTCTAATGATCCTTTAACAATGATCGATCAATGATTTCAATGAAACTCAACAACCTCCACAACTCTATAATGGAAGTATTGAGGATTCTTCACTGTCATCAAACACATGATATTGAATAAAACGAGCATTAAAATTATGTTCATTGTATTGTTGTAGTCTTATCTTTGCTCAATCAATCATTAAGTATCAATTACCAATTATTTCAATTTTGATGAAAGTATGATCAACTGGTGACCTTGAGCTGCCTATCAAGTAACACTGACTAGTTATGAAAACGATTGAAAGCTAAAAGTCTTAAAATAACAGTCGAATCATAACAGTTTTGATCGGATAAATAATCAACCCGTTCATGCGTTGAAATATTCCTTGTAGTAGGAGGAAGCGATTAAGTTCACTGATTTAAAATCAGGCTAATGTTATTATGAATTAGGGTATTCGTCACCAATTGAGATGAGTGCTGATACCAAAAGGTGGAGGTTAGGTATTAAGAGTTAAGTTGAAGTTATAAGTTTGATTTTACAAATTAAGTAGGAATGTTCTGTTACGCCTGCACGTAAACACGTTAACTTGATATACTTGAACTATTTCGAGTTTGCCTTGGTCGGAAAACGAGAGCGAGGATCGAGGATCCGGCGACACGACATGCTACTCAAATCCGATTATCCCAACCCCCATATTGAGTCAAAAATAAGACAAGACTTGATATGAAGTAGAACCTGTATTCTACAAGCATCCAGAAAGTACGAGGTTCGAGTCCAGAAGAGAATCATGATCCCGGACTAGGGATGCGGGACCGAGCCCTGGTCGTGGTCATAAAATGTTACAGATAATGCGTATTTATACATTTCGGTCGAATAGGAAACGGCATCGAATTCTGTGACATTAACAGTTAAGATGACCAATAGGAAGTAACATTTGAAGTGACATTGATAGTCAGGATGACCAATAAGAGACAACATTTAAGTATTTGACTGCCACAGTTAAAACGACCATAATTTTGACCAATAAAAATCGACCAATAGGATTTGACCAATATTGGATCCTAACATTTTTATCACGAAATGATATTAGTTATCATGCAATGTTTTGTCAGCTTTCTGTTTACAAACTCAACACTTATCTTTTTGAGATTTATAATAACAGTTAGAATGAGAAGATCTTATTGATCTTTAGTAAACGCCCGATCAAAATACAATGAATTGCATCAAAAACTTTGAAAATACAATCTACCTTCTTCAGAGTAGTTATATTTTGTAATTTGATTTAAGCACCAACTCAAATTTACTCACGTTTTTCAATCATGTTACAAGTTTTACTGACTTGAAATACAAGATGAAAAATGCTGTCAATTTTTATTTTGTTAATGAGAACACTAAACAAAAGTTATCTATCACTGCACTTTACTTTCTCACTGTCTAGATATTTTGACTGGTTAACTCAAGGTCGTTAGTAAATGTTACTTTTACGATAATTTCTCCGACGTCTAATACTTAGTAATCCATATCAAATAGAATAAAACAAAAATCAATAAAATGCACTGGACTTTTGCATCTTTTTTCTGTGCATCAAAATGAATCTTCATCTTTTGTCTTCTTAGTCTTTTTACTTACTTACTTACTTACTTACTCACTTACTTACTTACTTACTCACTTACTTACTTACTTACTTACTTACTTACTTACTTACTTACTTACTTACTTACTTACTTACTTACTTACTTACTTACTTACTTACTTACTTACTTACTTACTTACTTACTTACTTACTTACTTACTTACTTACTTACTTACTTACTTACTTACTTACTTACTTACTTACTTACTTACTTACTTACTTACTTACGCAGCTTACTTACTTACTTACTTACTTACTTACTTACTTACTTACTTACGCAGCTTACTTACTTACTTACTTACTTACTTACTTACTTACTTACTTACTTACTTACTTACTTACTTACTTACTTACTTACTTACTTACTTACGCAGCTTACTTACTTACTTACTTACGCAGCTTACTTACTTACTTACTTACGCAGCTTACTTACTTACTTACTTACGCAGCTTACTTACTTACGCCAGTTATCTCTGACGGAGCATTGGTCGCCGACGAGAAAATTATTTTTTCTAGATGGCGTTTTTATCGTATGGGGCTTCCGACGGGAAATGATCCCAGAAGAGCTTCAAGCGGAGTTTCTCTCAATGTATTAGATCATATAATTCCAGAATAATAAATATTAATGTTGTTATTAGTTGAGAAGCGATTCAGTCTCACATATCATCATATTTAAGTCAAAAGTTTCTACATAGAAAAATGTCTAGTTCCAATTCTATACTCATCATAATTTTGATTTCAAAAAGAGTAAAGTATACCGATTTTACATTTTCAATACTTTCACAAACCATTGAAAAATCTTTTGTTACTAGATATCTAATTCTTTTGGTTTATGGAATCCCTACAGAATAATTCTTCCTGTTAGTTAGTTAGTTAGTTGGAGGTAGTCAGCATGATATCTTACCCTAATTTACCTTTTTTTACTAATTAGCGCTCGTCAGATGTGATATAATTTCACTTCCGCGAAGACTGATGTTTCATTGTGCGTTTTGTACCAACGTTATATTTGTTTACAGTCTAAGACATTACTATATTCAACCTGTAACTGATCTCTTCTAATCAAACTATGCAATGATAAATTCGTATACTCATTACGGGGTTGTGAAGATTGTCAAGTTACACATATTTTGAAACCATGAATCGATCCATGTTAGACCACCAGTAGAAACCTGGAAGCACTGGACGGCCGTTTCGTCCTAGTATGGGACTCCTCA
>CALYCR020001343.1:0-10238 GCA_944470395.2 Schistosoma turkestanicum
GAGTTTTCTAGCCCCCCCCCCCCTCCCCCCCCCCCTTGGAGGCCAACTATTTCATTCACTGTTTTAAGCAAAAATTACTACAAAGGTTGTTGAAAAAAAAAAACTTTTATAGTTTTTTTGTTTTTCAAGCAATAATAAGCTAGACACAATCAAATATACAAAAATCGATACCGTAATCGAATTACATATATGGTCGATATAAATATCGAATAATTCAAACGACTAATCATTGCAGTAAAATGAGTGATTGGTGAGATGATAAAGATAGATCACTAAGAATAAATAAGATTTTTCCATAATATGACCACTATCATGAGGATATATCAAGATTGATCTGCTGGTTGTTTTTACCTGACTCTTTTCGAACCATATTCGTCAATTTTCATTCATTCTTCCATTAGGGCACGTGGTAAGATCCCCGATGTAACTGTCCACGTAGGAGTAGCTAGATTCCCGAATGCACACTCAGTTTACTTACTTACTTACTTACTTGAGCCTGTTATCAAGCATAGACCGCCCACCAGTAATCTCCAACCTACTCTGTCCTCGGGTTCACATTTCAGTTCTGTCCATATTTAGTTCATTCTTTTCCTGTCTGTCATCATTTGTCGGCGTAATGTGTTCTTCAGGCTTTCACTTTTTCGTTGATTTTGAAGTTTATAGGTGAAGGCTTGTCTTGTGACTTGGTCAAGTGCTGTTTGCATTCTGTGTCCCATCCACTTCCACCGCCTCTTCTTGATTTCCTCCTCCTCTGGAATCTGGTTTGTTCTCTCACACAGTAGGTTATTGCTGATGGTGTCTGGTCAACGAATGAATACTTGTATCACCTGGATGATGGTCTTGGTTGTTCTCCGACTCTCCGCACTATACTGTAGAACTTTCATGATATTTGTGTTGAAAATCCCGATTTAGGTGTTGACTAATATTTGTATGTATTTCCAGATGTTTTGCGGATGTAGAAATTCAGTCCTTGCTTTGTTGATCTGCTTTATCACATCTGCATCGGACACACCCTGATTTTCAATGATGCTGTTCAGATATGTGAAGATGTTAATTAAATGCAAGATATCTCCATCAAAGAGGATTGATATGATATGTTGTGTTGAAAAATCTTGCTTTCCTGTTTATTTATTTTGAGGCCTGCCGCTGCTGTGGCTGCTGCCTCACTAATCGTCTTCTCTTGTATTAGTTGCCGCGTGTGCGCTAGAAGGTCTAGATATTCTGTGAAGACCAGATTGACGAGCTGCATCTTGGATGTCTATCGTGCTTTCCTCCATATATCGACGTCTTCATAATGCAGTCGATGATCAGGATAATGAGAACAAGGAAGAGTAAACAACCTGACCCGACAGCAGTCTCCACCATGAACGAGACCTTCAGCTTTCCTATGTGTACAATTTTGCAGCTTATTGCAACATCAGAATTTCCGTAGTAGTTTACTGTCCACGCTATCCAATACTGTCTCTTAGTCACTGCAGTTGAAGTAGAGTGGTTTGTTCCATTCAATTGGTCGTTCTTCGATTATCCGTAGGGTTGCCGGTTTTCTGGTACATGAATGTTCCTTTTGAAATCTAGCCTGTTAATCTTGAGGTTTTGCATCCACAAAGTCTTTCATTCAGTTTCACGATTATCCCCCATTGTTGCTTCCACTTCATTGAGTAGATAGCGCAAGGCCTGTTATATATTGCTGAAAAATATCTAGAATCCGTGTAGCTCTGTGTATGCGTTTGTGAGTGAATATTGTGCTACCGATGACCGGTTTGTTGAAGTCACATAGGTTTGCAAAGCTCTCCGTTTTCATTCTTTTCTCCCAGTCCATGTCACCAGATGATGTCTTCGTATTCACAGCTGTCCATGCGAACTTTGGCATTTCGTTCTTCCATCAGAATCGCCAAATCCTTTGATGAGCTCCTCTCGACGATTGACTGTAGCTTTTCGCAGAATCAGTCTTAAACTTCTTCATTGCATTCATTGGTAGGTGAATTGCATTGGATGACTTTAACTGTAATGTCCCCTTTCTTTGTTTTGATGGATGTTTTAGTTATCCTAGATCCATAAAATTCTTATCGTACAAGTTCTATTTGTGCTTGTTTGAACTGAAGCAGTGCGACTCCTTGTATGCCTGTGGCATTTTCTTCTTCATGATCGGTGTATAACATATTTCCGACAAAGCTATTCTCAGTTGTCCTACATGCGTCTAATTCGTTTCACCGATTTCCAGCACTTTCAGTATGTATCTCTTCAATTCTGCAGCAACTTGAAATTGTCTTTCAGTCTCCCACAATGTTCGAACATTCCATGCATCTAAAAGAATGGTTGCTCTGGTTGACAGGATGAGCGTCAGCTACGTGACTTCTGAATGAACTCGACTTTCATCATGAGGCGTCATAATTTTTATAAAACAATACCTTATAACGTCCGTGAATAGTTATAAGGATTTGAGAAAGTCTACGTAGGACTGGCTACCTAGAATGTCTTTCTCATTATTTTCGCTAATCTATCATGCTGAAAACTGCTAGCCAGCTTCCCACTGAATTTATTCTCAAAGAATAAAGGTTTCTTTCGAACGGTCAATTTATTTGACTTCCTTTTTATGGTACGCATCCAACTCTTCGAGAACAGGCTTTGGTGATCGATCTTAGTCAGTAATTTGTTGGTAAATTCCGGTTCCTGAACAGACCATGTGTGATCTGCATGTGAACGGATGGGTGTAAAACTATATATGTGAGTAAGCAGAAGGAATTGTTCTGTAAATGCTTCTAGTTAGCAAGCCGTCACTCCGCATACTATATTATGAATCGACGAAGAGAAAAGCGAACGTTCATCTAGTGGTGATATCGGACTACTCTTAGCAAAGTCCATGTTGATTTGCTTTTCGGATGTTTGCTTGCAAATAAACGCAAGTTCTTGGATTAGTGGTAAAAAAAGATATAACATTTAGTAAAATCATGGAAATCAAGAAACGACACAATTTATAGCATTCAGTTTACCGTGCATCCCGAGTATTTCACCTAGTCGGTTTGATTAAATCATGTTTCTCTGAAGCATAAATCCTCCTCTTCTTCAGAGCATTAGTCAATTGCTTCGTACCTTTTTACTGTTGTCTATGTTATCAGTAGCTTTTTGAGATTGGTTACTATCACTACAAGATGTTTCTATTTGAATGATCTTATCGAATTTTAATCTGAACTATACAGGCTCCCTTATCAGGACCGCCTATAGTTGAGCTTTCATGAATTCTTAGTATTGTTAAATATTTTCTGGTGTTGTTTGATTGTTAGCCATTTTGTGGAACACTTGCTATTCTTGTATTGTACGCAGCTATCAACTAGCAAGATATGCCTGAAAATAAAGTCACCATAATCCCAGATTTTTATGATTGACTTAACTGCGGAATTGACAAGTTCATCACTCGGTATGCTTGAGGCTATTACGAGTTTACCTTAGTCAGTAAAGGCGAACGAGATTTTTACCAGCTTCCAGGGAGGCTACCTTGAATACCCAAAGTCGAAACAAAAGGCGTTGTAAGCGTAGAAGTATATTCTACAAACACCCAGCAATCACAGTACAATCAAGCATACAACTCTCGTTTATTTATACAACATAGAAAGGTCCTTGAGACAGTTAAGAAAATAGTACACTAAAATACACAGCAGCCAATCACAGACATGGATTTTCCTGGTGGGAATCGAAATCTCCAGGTCAACTGATCAGCTTCTGCTGGCAAACATGAAAACCGAAATGAGGCATTATCAAGCCAATTTTGGGGATCTTACATCGCCAACATAAATTATGATTGAAGAACAACTCATAGAATCGATACAAGCAAAAGCCGCTGTCATTCAAAGTCGCTCACACCTATCCTTTCTGATCTGACACTCTCCTCTCTGACAGTGACTTCTAAGTGATATTCTGCTGTATTCTACTTGTTATTTCCACTCTTCGGGTAAAAGAATAATCGATAGAAATATTTGTGTCCGTTCTTCCCATTGTCAACTTTTCTGTGCGTTAGTCTCTTTTTATCTCTGTTGTTTCATGTACTTCAAACCCTAAAAATGATGTTTGAATATCCTACATAGTCTTAAAATTTGAAATATATATATATCGCCAAATCCATGTGTGATTGGCTGCTGTGTATTTTAGTGTACTATTTTCTTAACTGTCTCAAGGACCTTTCTATGTTGTATAAATAAACGAGAGTTGTATGCTTGATTGTACTGTGATTGCTGGGTGTTTGTAGAATATACTTCTACGCTTACAACGCCTTTTGTTTCGACTTTGGGTATTCAAGGTAGCCTCCCTGGAAGCTGGTAAAAATCTCGTTCGCCTTTACTGACTAAGGTAAACTCGTAATAGCCTCAAGCATACTCATTGACGAACTTATCAGTGGCGACGTGGACGGGATTCATTTTGAGGTTTTGGGCAGAATTGTCGCGGCTGGAACTGGGTGTATCATGGGTAGACTTATTATGATAAGGTGGCTGCTGTACCAAATGAATTTCAGATCGGCTTGAACTACCACTCTGCACTATCGTTGAGTCTCGTTGTAGGTTAGTGAGACGTTGGTACTCATGAGCCATTTCATTAAGCGTGAGCTTCGGATCTTGATCCGAACGACTTAGTAGCCTTGTTCTAATATCACTGAACTTACTCGACTGAGGCTGCAGATGAGTATAAGGGCTTTGAACTGATCTTCCGACAAAGACTTCAACCAAAAGCGTTCGCATTCACGGTTGACGATGCCCACATGCGTAAGACAGTCATAATCTTCGTTCGTAATTAGCTTCAAACATCGATATCGAGTATTAAACAGTGACGAGTTATCGCCAAAATGTTGACTTAAAGTCTGAACAGTCTCAGAAAATGAACAATCTCGTGGGTTCGAAGGCAGGATCAAATCGCAGTGCGTATCCAGCTCACTTGCGCCCAACTTTCGAAGTAGCCGCCGAACCTTTCATGCATCATCTTGGTTGGCGAAATCAAATTTAAATAAATCTTCATAACGCCGGAACCACATGTCAAAAGTGACATTTGCGTCAGGATCATCATGAAATTCAGCTATGGTATTTGCAATGCCATCGGCCGATGGAGCTGTTGTTGCTTTTGATGAGCTGGGCTAATGTTAAACCCTAGGACTCGTAAGAATACGGACAATCATACCATTAATGTCTTCCTAAATTTTAACTTTAGGCGCCTCCCCGTTTCTAACCCAAAGCCTATACCCTGGATTGCGTACAAAATTATAGGATGCCTAGAGTTTCTGGGATGTCTCTTAACAATAGACTGCTTGGACATCCGCCTAATGTTCCTAGACCGAAATTCATTTTACAATTCTTTGGTTTCTCCTACATAACATGTACGTAATCATTTTTACCGCTCACCCTCTCAACAGAGTTGTTTTACTACCTCCAGCTCTTGAGGGCGACATTTCCTCCTCCTACAAGTCATGCTCTGCTTTCTGTGATGTAATGGATGACAATCAATCTTTGCCACTATCTGCCTCTTCTAGCTTGTAATACATTTATGTCTGGTCCTTTTGACAAACCACCTTTCACATTGTGCAAAACTTGACCTACCCTACTATACCTAATCGAATGGACCTACGAAACGATCCATCCTTATACCTACTAGAGACTTCCTCATCTGTTCTTTGAAGGTCATCAGTTAACTCTGCCGAACGACACTACTCATATCCTAATTCACATGCTTTTCTCACCATGCCTGTCTCTGAATATCTTTCTTACTCTAACTATATGGCTCACAAATTAACTGACCATAACAATCAAGTCTATAAAACTAATCCCAGTAGTCCTTCAGAAAACACAATATCAAACACTCCGGATGCCCACTGTGCATCGATGAAACTTGAGTATTCATCATATGAAAGACCTATGCTAAATAATTCCCGAACTCTTATCAATAAGATTACCTAATTACGCAATATGGTTATTCTAAACAATCCCTCGATTGTCTAGATTACTGAAACCTGGTTGTCCTCCGATGTCCCTGACTCATACCTTAAAATAGACTGTGGTGGATCAAACAATATATTATGTGAAAATATTAACAAAGCTGTTGAAAACAAACAGGTGTATTTTAAAATATATAAGTTAAATGTAATGAACACAATAAAAAATGTAAGGACGTTACTTTATACGGCTGTTCGTACGTGTCCGGTTGTGTTTGGTACCATAAATCCACAATTATAAAAGTGTTAGTAATCCAGATGATGTAAATATCCGTAAAGTAGTATATACGTATGACTGCAGGAGCACCGAATATGCACTTGAAAAGAATAATGACGACGCCATACTGTTAGAGACGATCGATGAGGGTTTGTAGATGATGGATATGTTGTTCGATCGATGTGCTAGCTATAAGGACATCATCTATGTAGACGAAAACGAAGTCGAGACTTCTGGTCTTTTCATCCGTAAAGCGATGAAATGTTCGGGCTGCATTTTCAACCTGAATGGCATTCTCAAAAACTCGAACAAACCAAAAGCAGTGATAATGGCTGCTTTTTCAATATGTTCTGGTGCCACCGGGATTCGGTGATACACTCGTACAAGGTCAAGTTTTGAAAAAAAATGTTTTCCATGTAAGTTAAGTGAAAAATCATGAAGATGGGGAATTGGGTATGTGTCTGATGTCGTTTGATTAATCAAACGTCGATAATCGCCACATGGGCGCCAGTCCCGATCTTTCTTTGGAACCATGTGTAGTGGTGAAACCCATAGGCTATTTGATTTGCGAATGACATCCAGCTGCATCATGTGCTCGAATTATTTTTTGGCAATTTGTAGTTTGTTTGGGGGTAGTCTCCTTGGTTTGGCGTAGACGGGTAGACCAGTAGTAGTAATGTAATGCAGTACGTGTTGCACAGTGCCTTCCCTCCGATAGTCAACCTTGGTGATGCCATCGTAGTTAGCTAAGATAACGGCGAAAGATTGACTAATGGGCTTAATTACACGTACTCCATGGATTTCGTAGATGTTGTTAGTTATGCCGTTCACATGTAAACGTGTCTGGTTGTCGACTAGTCGTTTGGCATGCACGTCTACTAGCAGATTACAAGCGGTAAGGAAATCTGCTCCGAGGATCGGCTGTTTGACTTGAGCTACTGCGAGAACTCACGTGAAACGCCGTCTAAGACCAAGGTCAAGTATTATAGACTGTTCTCCATAAGTTTTGATGATGGTTTCGTTTGCTGCCTGTAGTGTTATCTTACTGTTAGTGGTGTGTTGCCATCGCGAGGGCTGAAGAGGGATGATGCTTATTTTGTCTCCTGTATCGCCTAAGAAGTCTGAGCCTGAAATCCTGTCCGTGATGTGGAAGAGACGGCTTGCAGCGTGGCCAGAAGCAGTTGCCGCCATCACTGTCTGGCTAGCCAGTTTCACTGTGTCTCCTGACTATTTGCAGGGAAAGTGCATGGTTTTGTGCAGCAGCGAGCTTTGTCACCGTATCTCTTATGATACCAACAGACACCGGTTGGTCTTTCAGGAGACATAGAGCGCTGTCTAGATCGTGACCTTCTTCTATACCCAGACGTGGTTTGTCAGGCACTCCTTACGCTCTGTGGTTATTCTAAACAATCCCTCGATTGTCTAGATTACTGAAACCTGGTTGTCCTCCGATGTCCCTGTCTCATACGTTCTCATAGACTGTGGTGGACCAAACAATATATTATGTGAAAATATTAACAAAGCTGTTGAATACAAACAGATGTATATTGAAATATATAAGTTAAATGTAATAAACACAATAAAAAATGTGAGGATGTTACTTCATACGGCTGTTCGTACGTGTCCGGTTGTGTTTGGTACCATAAATCCACAATTATAAAAGTGTTAGTGATCCAAATGATGTAAATATCCGTACAGTAGTATATACTTATGTCTGGTGTTTATAAACTTATGCAATATACGAATTTGAATCCAGTTATCGCCTTAATTTAACAATTGAGAACCGGAGACATGCGTATAAGTTGTATTTGATAGGATCAGGCCAGTGAATACCGTGCTGAGTCTACACAGAACGGCAACGTGGGACAGTTAAATAGCCTGATATATCCAGGGCACACACTTAAATAAAATGTACAAAAATTTAATAGTGAATGTAGAGGCTGTTACAATTAACAGAATAAATACATATAGCATCAAATACTATTTACGAAATAAGTTTCTCATGCCGTCTCCACAAGTCTCTTATGCACTTTTTCGCGGTGACCGAGGACCTAAAAAGGGTGGTGGTTGCCTCAGCTACGTATCTAGAGACATCAAAGCAGAAATGTTATATGATACTGTTCTCAATCAAGTGCCTGATTCGATATGGCTGACTGTGCAAGCCCATGAATGTAAATTACTGGTTGGATGCATATATCGAGCTCCAAACACTCATCGATCGGTTGACGTTGCTATTGGTGAGTCGTTTGCCAGGGCTGCCTGTCTTAATTTCACCTGCAAAATTATTTGTGGTGACTTCAACTTCTAAAACAGTTAACCTTTTTCCATGCAGGGACTATGAACATGCTGACTGGGACAGCCTCCAGTTTCTAATTCAGCACTTCGACTGGACTGTGGTTTTTACTAGTCTTGAACTTTCTGATGCATTACATATATTCAATGTCACCATTATATCTGCTCCCACTCAAAAAATCTTTTAAAACAGTTACTCCTCATATCAACTATAAAGTTAGGGCTAAACGACGTCAACTAAAACGGGCATATTGCATATTTGTGAACTGTTTAGTACATGGTTTTACCTCAACAAGAACACATCTCTTATGCCTAATAGTAACATTAACTGTAGCAGTAACAATAGTCTCTGTACCATCAAATTTGATCTTAGCAATATTCAGGCTGCAATTAAAACCCTCCAACCCAATGGCAGCTGTGGTGCGGATGAGATAGCTTCCATACTTTTTAAAATGGCAGGACCGGACCTTTCAGCGCTCTTGCTTAAAATTTTTACCTTATCCCTTGAGTCTGGTACATACCCCGAATCGTGGAAGTTGACTCATATTGTCCCAGTAAATAAATCTGGACCGAAAGACCTAATCCGAAACTACAAACCGGTCAATATCATTCCAGGCATATCACGTGTGATGGAGAAAGTGATAAAAGATCAACTTTCTGATCACTTACTCAGGGAAGGTCACATTGATCCCCCACAACATGGCTTCATTAGAAGTAGGTAATGTACCACATGCCTATTAGCTTTCTTTAATGTTACAATTGTATTTTGCATCAATGCTCAACTATTGCGCTATCTGCTGAGTTTTTTCTAGAGAGAGTGTGAAACAATATCGACTGAACAAATCATCACTGATGTAAGAATAGATTCAAATAAATATGAACTGATGTTGCTGTGTTATTTGTCAACCTTTATGTATTTGACTGTTTGCACAAAATTTAACTTATGTACCTGTTTCAACTACATATTCATTGTAACATATATGAAATAGCATTGAAAAAGTGATAATGTTTTGTTGAGATGGAAGTTGCAAGTAATCAAGCTCAGAAGTCTTTGTTGATTTTACGTGGTCATTCTTTCACTTGTATCATTTGACGTTTGATTCTCAACGTATTCTGAATGTGTTCGTAATTTACTCGATGAGACAAAGTTCGCCGAATACTGCCCCACTGTTATAAGTCGTCACGGAACACGAGGTCACTGAATTCGTTCATTCTTGACGCACCACAAATTCACCAGCAGACCGAAAATGCACAGATTAGGGCAAAAACACTGGCGAGCGAATTCATGAATTCGTGATAGCATGAATGCAGTGGAATTGAGTAGGCTGGTGAGCCGATTCAAGTAGATATAGCATCGTCAATATTGTTTGATCAGACAAAAATACAGCTGACATGTATTAGGCTGGATGCGAAAGCACGTGGACGAATCAAAGCGACGAATTATCGACAAACTCCAAATTTGTGCATTGAGAATATACGTTGGTACCTAGCTTTGGAATTTAGTTCTGTTTTTAATTTGGGTTGGAGAATTGCAAGTAGATCGACATGCTGTAATTCAATAACAGGAAGGGGCAAAACGTGGAAGTATTAGGCATGGACAACACTGGATATTAAGACATCATGGTATGACATGGACTGATACAAAGTAACAAAATTGGTGAGAGGTATTCTAAACTATATGCCGCATATGTGAATGGTTTTGGAAAGTTATTTCGTCTTGATTTAGAAAGATTACCTATGTTTCGCATGATACATATATGT
>CALYCR020001344.1:0-10235 GCA_944470395.2 Schistosoma turkestanicum
AGATTTACAGCTTATGATTTATCAAGTTACATCCTGAAGAACGTTAAAATCAACTATGGTAGTTTGGCATTCATTAGAAAGGTGTTAATTCTGTATTAAGAAAATTCATCCTTTTCATTTAGATTTATACCTACGTCATCTAGTGCCATCATGAAAGATTTTAACAGGAAGGAATTTTTCCAAACGTAAGTCAGCATTTTAACTACAAGACCCCAGAGCAACAAATTTTTTAACTAAAACGATAAAATTATAAATCAATCAATGTTGGACTACCACCACTAGACTGCCGTTTCGTTCTGGCACGGGATCAATCAGTAGTACGTATCCACGATCCCACCCAGATGGGAATCGAAACCAGGACCGTTGGTTTCACACGGGAACGCCTAATCTCTAGGCCATTGAATAGTCATTCAATGGCATTAATGTTTAACTCTGATCAATCTAATGATTTCGCACAATCTCACCCATTTGTCTTTCACAGTAAATCGCCTACACTTGACAATTTTGAACTCCACTGTTCATGTTATCTCACTAGAACTCACGAACCTAATCATTGTTGTTTCTACACAATTAAATTATGAATAAATCATAATGGTTAGACCAACACACTATTATTTTTACTTCATTTTTCAATGATTATCCATCGTTCGGCATTATTTACATTTCAAATTATTTACTATTCACTTTCTTTTTGTTAATTTCCTCTCATATCATCGTAATACAGATCAACATACCATTGTGTAATGCCCTTCATAATTTTCTTACAATATTCCATTTGATCATTCGTTATCTACTTATCTTAATGACCAAACTACTTGAATACTTGAAAGGATAAATTAGATAACCACTAGAAAAATCGATAACTCAATAATCATAATAATAATAACTTTTTTCCACATCTTAAAAACACAACATTCTATATGTATATATTTATTTGTAATTATTCAACATAATATAGAAATGCAAAATAAATGCAATACACAAATCATCTCCACTGAGAGAATAATACAAACAAACACGAAAAATATACACATTCGAGAGAGAGTAAAGGCTCAAAAAAATGCCAAGAAATAGTTGTATTCTCCTCTATCTCTCTCTCTCTCTCTCTCTGTTTGTTTGCTTATTTACTTTGAATTAAACCGATGTGATATCTGGTAAATATCGAAGATTTGTCAAATTTGTCTGATCACTACTACTATCCGTCTCTGGAATCACATCACATTCATCATCGTCATCCACCACATCAACAACACTGTCATTCATATTCAATAGAAGATATTTTCTTAATTCACTACTGTTCACCGGTTTATTGACCGGAGTAGTTGGATTCTCACTGACTAATTCACTTCGCATTGGATTTTGTTGTTGAAATGATTTCTGATAGCCAATCTCTTGATCATGATTTGCTGGTTGAGAAATTTTCTCTTCTTCTGTTTTTGATTGAAAATATTTCATTAATGTTTGTGATGTTTTATCGAATAATTCATTATTATTATTATTATTATTGTTATTAGTAATATTGATATTCATACCGTAATTACTGTTAGTCATTGAATTTTGAACAGGAGTAGTATTACTTATACTACCACTGTGAAATGAATTTGGCGCCGAATTCAATTCAATCGACCTTGATGTGAATAAAGAAAATAATGTACATGAATCTTGTGTGGGTGGCGTCAATGATCTTGTTTCAAATCTTACTCGATTCATTGGATGATCTGTTGATAATTGACAATGTTGACAATGTGGATGATGTAATTCGATTGTTGTTGGATTTAATGAATTGTCATTTGTTATAGTATTACAATGATTATTATTATTATTATTATTAATATTATCTTGTTCAATTTCATTATTTTTATTTAAACTAATTAAATCTAATGAAATATTTTTATTTGATGATTTGATTGTTTGTAATCCAGGTGCTGATGTATGAATACGTAGTACTTGATAAAATTCCATACGAAATGTTTTATTTAACCAACCATATAGAATTGGATTTAAACATGCTGAACTCAAGATTAACAATAAACATAATGCTTGTGTAATAATCACAGTGATTGCATCAATATTATTTGCTTCAATACTCATAATTTTATTAATTGCTTTTAAACTTGTTGTTGAATATTGAACTATTGAATCTGTAACGCTTGTATCAACAATGTTCAATGTATCATTGTTGTTCAACTGATAAAGTTCATCGAATTCGGTATTTTTCAAATTTTTTATTGCTACATCAATACTAGTGACAATAACTAATTCACGTATATCACTAATCACATTCAATGTGTTTATTGGTAGCCAACTTAAACAAAATATGATAGCAATTACTGTGGATAAAATAATTGCTTTACGATGTCTACGATCGATCGCCTCTTTTTGTGATGTTACTGATGTTCTTCGAATAGGCGATACAATAAGATCTCGTTTCTGAACTGATTTATTAGTATGATTCTGATCAATATCTGGAGAATTTGAATGATTTAAACAACAGACATGATTAGTATTTTCATCGAGATTAGTGTGTGTTTTAACATCGGGAATTATTGTGCCATTTTCATTCAACACATATTCAACATCTTTATCATTTTGATGATCAATTTGTGTTCGTACCATTTGTGATAGGCACATTTTTTGTATGGCGCGCAATTTACGATCACGTATACTTAAACAAATACGATAATATACAATGGTTACAATGACTAATGGTGTCATATATTGTATAATTAATGCAGCGAATGAATAAAATACTTTGAATTTTTGTACAGTAGGATTATCAGCTTTTTCAGTACATTGTAAATGATTCAATTGTGTGATACGTGAAAAATAGACAAGTGGACTAGCCAATAGAAATGCTGTAATCCAACTTAGATAATTTAATTTCACTGCAGTATTTATATTTCCACGATGTGCTGTCGGATGAATGATACACTGAAAATCAAATGTGGAGTTTGAGAAAAGAGTAAATACATTCAAACATTGAATATTGATCATAAAAGATTGTACATTGAAAATTTGTTTAACCCAAGGTTCAAATATGCGAAAGAAACTTATCTGTTGTTTCGTACCATATTGAGAATATTACGTGATATTTTGAAGTTGTAAGAAATTGAAAAGAAGTTACTTTACAACTAAACCGATACAATAGGATTGTACTACAGGACATGCTCTAACTTTAAACTCTCATGGTCAAAAGGGAAGTAGTACGATCAAAAGACCAACTGCATCCAGAAATGCAAACAAACATGAGAAGAATGAACAAAAATAGGATAGAACTAGAAAGGAAGGCCCAGGACAGAGTAGGTTGAAGAATGTCGGTCAAGAACATGTTGGTCAGAGTAACAGACGTAAGTAAGTAAGTAAGTAACTTTATAGTTGATAATGGTATGTATAGTAAGCAATAACTTACTCAGCTGGAGTGCGCATGACATTTGAAAATAGTTTTATTCCAATTGCATTTGACATGTATTCACATTTTCAGAGGGAATGTAAACGCAAGAGTATACAACATGTGTATTCCGATAGTACGTTTATGACATATGACTACGGAATATAACTTTATTCAGTTTCTACGAATCTGATAGTTAATCTAACTGTAATTAAAACTTGTAAGAAGTTTTTGTATCCTAAAATCCTTTTTCATTTTTATTGAAGAGTCAAATTTTTATCACTGGGTTTTGGGTTCGTACTTTGCGCTTATTCTCTGTGTTTAAATTGTTGTGTAGATCTAGTCTGAACGTTATTAGATGTGGCTAGGAAAGTAAATCAAACGTTCATGTAGCAGATTTATCAGTTGATGTATATAGTTTGATCAAATCAGCTGTGGTCAGAATGGCTGTGATTAAGCTATTGTTGACCGGAATAATCAATCAATCAATAGCAATGTAAAACTACGTCTGTAAGTATATCAGTTCATATTACCGTACCACATTATAACAGAGATGTAATTGTCCGTTCAAATCCCATAGTCGTAGAGTTAGTAAAACTGATAGCAGTAATCGGAGAAATTATGGTTCGAGGATATTATTCGAAAAGCGGAATCTAGTGAAATGAACTTAAAAAGAAAAAGATAAGCTGATGAGGAATAAAATAGCTTAGTATTTGAGAGAACACAAAGAATGAATGCACCTGTGCCATTGCAAAGGATTCTGAGCCATGTCACTCGGGGTCTCAAACCATTGATTATTATCATCCCGCCAACTCCAACCAGGTAGTCGACACCTATCGACATGACTTAGTCCAGTTGTCAGTGACTTCATTGATTTGTACCATGTTTTGGTCTTGCCGCCCTTAGCTTTCTTCGGACCTATTCCTACAACCTAAAGCATAGCTCGACGGGGCAGTCGGTGGTTAGGCATACGTAACACATGTCCCAACCACTTCAACTGACGGAGTTTCAGTACTTCATTTATCGATCTGCCATCCTTACTTAGGACCCGTTTCCTTACGCCCAGAATAATGGTGTCTCACATTAAACGGGGATCTTCTCTTAAGTAGTCATCGTACGTATCAGTCAGCAAGAAAGTTAAGTACATGCTGTTTGATATAACAAACTCAAAATTAAACAAAATACGACACTCATCATATTGATATGGATATCGGTACATTTCATATGAAATCACGAATCGATCACCGTTAGACTGTCATTTGAAACCTGAAATCACTTGAGTAGTGACTGTATACTCATCAGCAGTGCTCATCCACAGACCCCGCTCTCGGGAATTGAACCCAGGACCTTCTGTCGCGAGCGCGAGCGCCTAATTTCTCAACCACTGAGACGGAATATAACTTTGTTAATGTTCGACTTTGATCAATCAAAGATATTGCTCAACCTCACTCACTGTCTTCAATGGGTAACTGCTTACTCCAGAAAAAGGTTGGAGTCCACTGATTATAGCTTTTCACTGGAATTCCGAGAATATCGTCAAAAAGCTAGTCAGTAGTGAGCACAACAAACTCCAAATCTATATAATGAATATCAAACTAGGACAAAGCGGCCACCCAGCGCTTCGATGTTTCTAATAATGGTGTAACAATGATCGATGCCTGATTTCAAATGTTAACCAAATCACATTGAAATATGGGGTCATTTACTACTTGGACGAGAAAGTTTGGAGAATGGTTATTTTACGTGACTAATTAAAGACAAGTGCCTTCTACAAGAAGTTATAAATATCCGATTTTCCTCAATAACAATCATAACAATTTATTCTGAAAATTCATGCCTGTTTACAATCATGTTTAGCTTCATATATGGGAATCAAATAGTACTATCGACAAAGAAAACTTCCTTATTTGTCATAATGATAAATTACACATTTTTGAAACCATGAAACGATCAATGCTAGACCACCATTAGAAACCTAGAAGCACTGGACGGCCGCTTTGTCTTGGTATGGGACTCATCAGTGGCAGTGCGCATCCAAGACTCCTGCACGCGCACTGCTGAGGAGTCCCATACCAGGACAAAGCGGCCGTCTTGCAGTGCTTCCAGGTTTCTAATGGTGGTCTAACATTGATCGTTTCATGGTTTCAAAAAATGTGTAACTTAACAATCTTCACAACCCCGTATAATAATGATAAATGACAGTTTTTTTTATTAGATATAAAGCTTTGAAATTGTTTACGTTTAGTTAGTTATCTATAACAGAACAGTATTATTTTCAGTCCAGATTGTTATCAGACTTGAAACGTACAAACTTATCATGGCATAAAATGTATCAGTCATATGACAGCAGCAATGGACTAATAAATTACATTTTAGAAACTTCATCATTGAGCTATTTTTATCGTGGAAGAAAAAATCACATGTGTACATTTCTTATCACTACTACTACTAGTAATCATCTGAAGTGAACTTGAGGATTGTAAAAGATATGTTGAGCCCACATGGCTTGTCCTAGCTTTCGGACAAACTAATCGGTAACCTTTTCTTCTGTAGTTATAGTTCGCATATCTTTCGACTTTGTCTATAATTCGCCCATATCCTTAGTTATTTTTATTCAAGTGTGTGGTATATGTGCCGCATACTTCACTCATCACATGTCTGGCTTATTTTTGTCTGATTATAAATGTTTGGGTCATGCCCCATTACATTGATTGGTTCGCCAGCCTACTTAACTTCACTTCGTTTTGTTTTCAAACTATGATTTCTTCTGTTTGTCTAGATGAATGATTGCTTGAAATAAACTCATGCAACCGAATCCGTTTTCGGCTTCTTATTACCGCCGTCGCACAAACAGGATTCGCTTAAATATGATGTACAAAAACTGAAGGGAAGATTCATTTCATCGTATACTTCATCCTTCGTAAATATCGGAGTCATCGCTGGCCACTAAAATGGTTAGCTCTACTTTAAGTTCAACGTAGACACTAAAGTAGTAAAGCCTGACTTCTAATCTAACTCAGACACTAAAAGGTATCTACAACATAAGTTCACTGATTTACTATTTACAAGTGTTTAAATTAGTGAGAACACGCGTAAATGTATAGATTGTAGTTGATCCCCTGAAAAGATATCAGCAATGTAGCTGAGAATTGCACAAACTGAATGACCTTATGTAGGATCCAAACGGAAGTTTGGATTGAGGAATAACTGTTTAGATACGCGCCTTACCTAGTTTAAAAATATAACACGTGTTTTGGGTAAACAACGATTCTACTATTCATCATAAATATAAATTTACATCATTACCTAAACAAATATTACCACTCAGTTATTTGACCAACAATTGTTCACTTATTCAAATCAACAGCAACAAATAAATGTCATTCTATCCCTCTTGGATAGATCAGATTCGTTTGACAGATAATATTTGGTTGCTTTATTACACAGAGTGCTTCAATTCACAATCGAAATGCACAATTCCAGTCAGTACGAGCGACACAACCAATAGAGGAACAAATCAATATGGCTGTCGCCTTGACTAAGTATCAGCTTAAACAACATAAATGCAGTTCGGAAACAAACATAGAAACTCAGTCAAGGCAGAAGAAATAGAAACTATAATAAAAATCTCAAAATGGAATCGAACAGACTAACAAAATATACAGCTGAAGGAACCAATAAGGACAAATTACAAATGTATACCTGGAGGGATTTCCGCAAACAAAGCCTCCACTAATGAACAGGTATAATAAAAACCAGAAGAAGAACTAGTCAACAAAATACACACTGTTACACAATCATAGACAATATTTAATGCAAGTATTATGTGCTGATTTCATTTTTCAGCTAATTAAATAATCAGGTTCTCTAATCAACTTTATAACTCAATAAATAGATTTGTATCATATGGTTCGTTTATTTCAGTAAATATAATATGCAATCTGATCGTGGATTAGTTTAAAGGTTTTATTTACCCAAACATATCATTTCATTTAAAAGTATTCTAGATTAAGAAAGATACAGTTAACGGTTTAAAAAATCATGAATGAATCATTGTTAGACCACCATTAGAAACTTCGAAGCTTTGGAAGACCGCTGTTTCGTCCTGTTATGGGACTTATCAATAGTACTCATCCACCCAAAGGATTCGAATTGAGGACCTACAGTCGCACATATGAAGGTTTAACCTCAGGATCACTGAGCCGGCATTCAATAGTGTTAATATCTAACTCTGATCAATCTAGAGATTTTGTGAAACCTCACCCATTCGTTTTCGTTAGGTAACTGCCTACACCCGATGGGGTTGATCTCTATTGACCACGTCATCTCACGTATTCTCACTGGAACTCGGAGAGATTTCCTCATGAAGCTAGTCTCTAGTAGTCACAAGAATTCATTTTTATTTTCAATGTGTAAAAACTACTCTAACTCAGTATCATAAAATTTGTCATTTTCTTAGAAAATTAATTTTAAAAACGTTTCCATTCGTTTATGAATTAAACTAATACAGTCCGACTGGATCATATAGTCAGTATTTACTAGATCAATAAACGAGGCTACATATTGTCTACTTTTGTTGTTTTGAATGAATCAAGGATTCTACTTACATCAATGAATATGGAAAAATCGCATTATTTTCAATACTCGAAAAATCGATGAGAAACGTCGACATTTTTTATATCGATCAGTATGTGTCCTCTGGGGTTTAGACGATACACTATGAAATAAAACTTCTTACTTGTACATGACATTAGTGCACATAAATATTGGAATATTTCTTCTAACAAACCAACAAACTGTAAATTTTGAGTGATTATTTTAAATGAATTGAAATCTGTTGGGGATGTTAGATCCCCGAAATTCGCTTGATAAATCCCTTATTTTGAATTTCATGTTTGCCAGCATGGGCTGATCAGTTGACCTTGAGATTTCAATTCCCACCATGAAAATCCATGGCTGTGATTGGCTGCTGTGAATTTTAGTGTGCTATTTTCTTAACTGTCTCAAGGTCGTTTCTATGATGTATAAATAAACGAGAGTTGTGTGCTTGATTGTATTGTGTGCTTGCTGGGTGTTTGTAGAATATACTTTCTACGCTAACCGAGACTTCTGTTTTACCGTTTGGATTCAAGGTAGCCTACCTGAACGTTGGTAAAAGTCTTGTTCGCGTTTATCGACTAAGGTAAACTTGTGATAGCCTCAAGCATACTTAGTGATGAACCCAATAAAATCTTGAATCGATCAATGTTAGATCACCAGTAGAAACTCGGAGGCATTAGACGGCCGTTTCATCCATGATCTCCGCAAGCGGGAATCAAACTCTTGACCGTTTAGCCAATCTCTAAAAGTGGTAATGTCTAACTTTGATCAGTCCATGGTCTTGTGCACTGCTAACGAGTCCCATAATAGGATGAAATTGAAGTCCACTGCTTATAGGTTTCTAACAGTGATCTAACATTGATCGATTCGTGATTTCAATGAAACTCAACTATCTTCACAACCCTTTAATGAATATTTTAAATTAATTAGAACAAGTGTTGAATATATTAGAAGCATCAGTACAATTCAATCCTGAAATTATTTACCATATCAAAATTTTGAATCAAAATCAAAATGAAAATTTTAATTAAACAAAATAGCTTTTTCAAGACAATAAGTTCATATGTGGTGCGCGCTACTTATAAGTAGTATATGACGTGAGTGAAAACGTAATGTCTGGCAGCAGAAGATGGGGGAAGATCAAGAAAGGAAGAGTGGGGAAACACAATGGAATTTGTGTATGAAACGCATGAATAGTGAAATGTCAGACAATGGATTGATGATGGATTGATATTTTGCAAATTAACGTTTTACGAAGTGGTTTTCCTAATTTACCAATTAACTCTGTAATTTTCGCTAAACACAATTCGGTTGCCCTCACCTGTGTTCTCCTTTACCACACATAGTTCATTTAACACTTTTGATTATGATATTTTATCTAGAAACTAAATTGACAAACGTCAAGTCAAAAATGAAAATATTTTTGCTTATTTTCGGGTAATTAATATCATTATTTCATCTGTCCATTGTAACAGAATTAGAAAAAATTTTGATAGAACGGTGAGAAGACGTAATTGATCTGAAAACAGGTGATGTATTTGCGCGACATACATTTCGAACAATATGGTCACACATATGTACACTTGTCAAGGCATTTTGTGTGAAGATGAATAAAAGGTCAGTTAATAAATAAAAGTTCAAATAGACATAAGGTGATCATGGTAAATGTAAAGGAGAGAGAAAATTAACGTTATGTGAAGTGAATAAGAAAGGGTAGGCTTAAAGATTACTAGGGTAAATTTAAGGTTATAACAAATTGTTTCTGTACACACAAGGGGGGTTTTAATTTGCAAGCAGCCAAGGCTTCCATAAAACCCGAAATTTGTCCTTCAACATACATTGTTTTGAAGGCTGTCCTGATGTCAGTCGTATGCCCTGTCTGAGTTATGTGTTCTGCGATCGATGAACATGGTTTTCTATTTCCCACGTTAACTGATTTTGAAGCCACTTAGGTACATATTACCCATAACTCTTGATTGTAAATTTCGATTACTCCTCCCTATGTATGCGTGTCTACACAAGCATGTAAACTGATAAATGCAATCGGATTTGATGTAATCATCTTTCGACCGATGTCTAGGTCTGTGTGGAATCACGGTGTTAGCCTTTTCAATTATAATCAGTTTAGCAGCATAGTATGTTTTCTCTATGGTTACTTTTAGTCTCTGACTTAAGATTAGACCATTTGGTTCACCTCTAAATGGTAAAGTCATATAAACCTTTTTCTTCTCAGCAGAATGAAAAACAG
>CALYCR020001345.1:0-10237 GCA_944470395.2 Schistosoma turkestanicum
TACTCATGATGTGTTTACAGCTGTTAGTCATAAACTGTCTTTGCCCTAAACGACCATTATAAATCCGGCAAGTTGTTTTTTCGTCGTACGGGACTTCTTTGAAACGCTCCAACCATGATCGCCTGTTACAGATAAAATTCAAATCTACCAGGACGAAACAACCCTTCAATGGTTTCTGTTCGTTAATCATCCACAGTACAAAATACCCAAGCGACTAATCTCTATACGACTAAACTAATTCTAATTTCATTGCCTGTATGGAGGATAATCAAATCAGACTTGGAAAAATATCTATGACAAAGAACCTTATTGAATAAAAATATTACCGCATACAGTTAATATTACTTTCGACTATAACTTACAAATTGTATTTCCTTTATAGGTAGGTATACAATAACAGTTTTACGTAAAAGAAAATTTGAAGTTAATTTATCAATAAAATGTTTACTTACTTGGATTTAAATGTTAATGTATTTCTAAGATTTATTAATTTCGATCAATAGAAATCAAAAATCAAATATGCTCACTAGTGACTAGCTTCTTGGGGGAATTCTCGGAGTTCTAGTTCGAAGCGGTGATCTGTCGGATGGATTGATTGATGTCAGACATTATTAACACCGTCGGATATCGACTTAGCGGTATATGAGTTAAGTGTTGGCGCACGAGACCGAAGGTCGTGGATGCTCATTTCTAATGTGCTCCTTACTGGAACGAAACGCTCGTCCAGTGCTTGCCGATTTCTAATGGTGGTGGTCTAACATTGATTGATTCATGATTTCAATCAGTAGTAACACAACAATATCCATGATTCTGTAATAAAAATTAAAACTAAAATCTTTTAAAAACAAAAAAGAACAGACAACGTATTTACATGAATAATCTATGAGCAACAGTAACATTGAATAAAATAGGAGACAAGACTTGATCACTTAATAATTCATACTACAATAATATATGTGAATTGATAAAAATTATATAAATTGTAACCGTGTAAACATTAAAATTTATAAGTTTACTTACTCTGTTACTGCATATATAAGTAGTATGTTGCTCGTATTGAATGAATGAGTCTGACTATCTACTACTCATGTGTAATTACAGAAAATGAAGGATATCCAAAAATTTTTCAATTTTTTATTTCAGCAAATAGGAAAATATTGTATCGATACAAATTTGTATCTATTCAGTTGGCATTAATTGAGTTAGAAAATGATTTTGAATAGTTTTTTTTTCTGATGAAGAAGTGAGAGTTTTAGACAAAATGTGTTATTACAAACTTGTATAACGCACTCATCCTAAAATTATGATTGATGAATGATTACAATAACTAAGATTGGATGAGTTACATTGATTAATGTTTGTTATTTGAAATGAATTATAATAATCGAAAAACTCCGCCTGGAGCCCTCCTAGGGTTACTGCCGCTCCCTAGCCCGGATGAAGGAGGAAGGTTGGGCATGTATTTAACAATCCCATCCTGTAGAAATCCAACTCGCCAAAAAAACGGTAACCAGAAAAATAATTCGCTAGTCGGCGGCCTATGTTCCATTAGGGATAAAAGGCGTAAGTAACTAATAATTATAGAAAAAAACGATTTTTACCACATGCGCCTCAGTTGATATGCCTGAATTATTAGGAGTTCACCTTACTCGGTAAACGAGAGCGAAGATAAATGATGCAGTTACACGATAGGCTATTCTAATCCGATAATCCCAGGTCCCGCTAACTAAAGTAAGAAGTCTTGATAAGGCGTAGAGAATGTATTCTACAGGCACGCAGAAATTACGAAGTCACTAAGCGCACAACTCAAGCTTATTCATACAATCATAACACGCCCTTGGTGAGAGCCACATAATAGCGTACTAAAATAATCCATCAACCGACAATGACAGTCAAGGACTCTGTGAGTGAGAAATGAAAGCTGAAGGTCAAAATAGGCGTCTTAGGCGTGGAAACATAAAATTTAAAATCTCAAAATAAAATTAAAAAATCAGGACCTTTTCCAAGTGAGTTCTGAGGATCTGACGTCCCCCCACCACAGACGTTTATACTGAAACAAATCACGATGAGTATTGATAGTAAGCAGCTCTCTTGATGTTTCATTTACTTCCACTTGCAAACAAGCATCAGCTAGATCCAGCTTTGCGAAAAACTTTCCCCCAGTCAGCATAGTAAACAGATCTGCGGTAACCAGTAGAGGATGTTGTTCCAGTGCTGCATTGAGGCCTTTATAAAAGTCGGCCTTCTTGATAACAACAACTGTAGGTGCTGTTCAAGCAGAGTAAGAAACGGGCGTAATAACTCTTTGTTATTGAAGGCGATTTAATTCTGCATCTACTGTTGGTAATGTTGTATAAGAGGCACGGGTCTCTTCGAACGGAAAACAGGCTTACCCACAGGTTTCAACTGAAGTTTTGCTTTCATGGTGGAACACTGACCTAATTCAGGTTGGAGAAATAGTTGGAAACTGCGTCATTAGTTTCCTCGTATATGCTTCTGGGTCATGTGGTCGTGATACCAGGTGGCATATGGTATTTAACGGGACGTCAGCTAATTGTAGCTGGTTGAAAACATAAAAAATTCAAGATTTCAGAAATAAATTACAAAATTAGGACTTTTTCCACGTTAGTTCTGGGGATCTAACGTTTTAGGTTCATCATATGCAATATCAAACAAATGTTTAAGTTCAATAGTTCACTCCAAATCTGTTGACCAGACATCATCAGCAGCGATTTCAGTCAGTCAGTCAGTCAGATGCAACGTAGAACTTCGTACGTAAGTACATCGGTTCATCTTGCCATACCATATCAGCACAGAGATATAATTGTCAATTCAAATCCCATAGTAGTAGAGGTAGTAAAGGTATTAGAAGTAATCGGAGAGGTTAGGATGAGAAGATAATCACGAAATATGATTCAGTGAGAAAAGTTTAGAAAGTCAAAACTAGAGGAGTTGAAGAATCCAGAAGATTAAGATTTGAGAGAACATAAAGAATAAATGCACCGACGCCATTGAAAACCGTTTTGAACCATGTCATTCAAGGTCTCTAACCATCGATTATTATCATCTCGCGGACCCCAACCAGCTAGTCGACAATTACCGACATGGCTAAGTCCACTTGTCAATGACTTCATGGATTTCTGCCATGTTTTGGTTTGGCCGCCCCTAGCTTTCTTCCAACCTATTCCTACACTACAAAACAAAGCTCGACGAGGCAGTCGGTGGTTAGGCATTCGTAACACATGTCCCAACCACCTCAACTGATGAAGTTTCATTACTTCATCTATTGATCTGCCATTCTTACCTTTCAGAGAGAACAAACTAGATTCCAAGTGAGGAAGAAATTGGGAGATAGCGGTAGAGGAGCATAAGACACACACTGACGTAAGCACCCAAATGTATCACAAAAAAAGCTCTCAACGGTCATTCTCAAGGCCAAATGTAATGAGGAAAATCAAAGAAAATACAGGCATAAAGAGCATTACTAGCAACTGAGTAAAACTGGCAACGAAGGCAGACGACATAGTAAATCTGATGATGCTGGTTGGCAACCTATGCTTCATTAAGGATAATAACTGGTGTCATTATATCAGTTGTTTTCAATAGCGTTCTGATAGTGTTCCAAACAATCATCAACACTTTAAACACATGATTATGAAGATCTATCTCACTTGAAAATGTTTACTTACACTTATACACTTCTTAAAATTAGTGTCACTAGTTTCACGAATTCCTCCTATCAAGAACAAAATCTCGATTTTTTGTTCAGTCTCAAATCTTGCAGACATTATTAACTTGTGAAGTCGATCATGAATAATCTAATTTACGGAAGTGTACTTACTGCACATTTATTTACCTACTTTCTTCATCATTCTATCTATCTATCTATTATTTATGTTCATATCACACCTAATCATTGACTTTATTGATTAATAATAATAAGTAATAAAATAAGATAAAAGATAGATATATTTTAATGAAAAAGTATATATTTTCTTTCTTCAAAGAAACTTTAATAAATCATAAATATAATGAACAGATTTTTTTTTTTACTTGTATAATAATCCCAAGTTGAACTTAACCAAGAAGTGTATACTTGAACCCTAGTCATATTTATCAGGCCTTGTTCATATCATATGAAACTAGAAGAAATAAATCTTGAAGAAAAGAATTGTTATTTTAATCTAATGAAAAGTATTCTTGTTTTAATATTAATCTAGAATAAAAACGAGTTATCAAGTATTTTACTGATACTGCCCTTTTAGTTTGTTTTTTCTTTTCAATGAACAAGAAATCAACTTTGATTAGGGTGCAAATAACATTTATTTTTTTTTCAAAATGAATCAATCTATCATTTAATAAACTGCATCGTTGTGATCCATTTTTATGATAAAATAAATATCAGATATTATTATTATTAGATGGTAAGTTTGATAGGTTGGATAGCTTTGTAAACTAAGGCAGGATATAGCCAGTGGGATCTAATCTATAACCCTTAGGTTTTATGTCAGTCAACTTCATTACACAGTTCATATTGTGAAATTCAGTTAATTCGTGAATGTATAACTGTCATCGACAGCTTCTAGTGATGGGTGAATTCTGTTGTGTTTTTTTGATGAGGAATCAGTTGACACATCTGTAGAGTTTAGACACTAGTGTTCACAAAGTTAGTTCAGTTCAATTAAGCATATTACTTACTACTAATGGAGCATAGGTTGCCGATCAACATTCTTCAACCTACTCTGTCGTCGGATTTCCTTCGCAATCTTACTCAACTGCTGTTTATTCTTTTCATGTCTGTTTCCGATTCTCAGAGTAATGTGTTCTTCGGTCACACCCTTTTCATTTGAAATTGAGAATTCCAAGTTACGATACGCCTTGTGATGCAGTTAGGTGATTTTCGCTATCTATAATAACTCTGTTGCAATCGTAATATTCCATTGATACTGTTATGCAGTGATCAGACCTTAGTGTTATTCGTGCACATCCGTGGAGCTTCTATAGCTTAAATTATAGAGTTTGAACTTGTAGGTACGACTGACATTTACAAGTTTGTATTTTGCACTTGTACAAATGAAAGCAACCTCCATCCAATTGCAGAAAGACAGCCAGTCGATTTTCCTCATAAATCGACTATTGTTAGGCCACCATTTGAAACCTAGTGAGCAGCCGTGTTCAGTGGAGTTCAAACCTGTCGAGTGTAGGCAGTTACCTATCGAAGACAATGAGTGAGGTTGCGCAATATCTTAAACTGATTAAGGTTAGACATTAATACCGTTGGATGAGTGCTTAGTGGTCTAACAGGTAAGTGTTCGCGCGCAAACTGAAGTTTTGGGTTGAATTTGTAGCAACTCTCGTACATTTGTGCTTGTAAACATTGATTATAGTTAAACCCTTTTATCAACTTATTTAACAGACAGTCATTCGTATAGCAACAACTTATCTTTATTACAATTATGCTTTGATTTTTGTCACGTTTGTATGAACAAGTATGATTGAGCATGGCTTACCACCTACACACACACACACACACACTCATTTTACTCACTTTAATGCTAATCGCTTAAATAATCCGATGACTCATTCATATTCCTATGTATATATATGTACGTTTTAATCCCATTCACTAGCACACGCACTCGCTCGCTCACTGGCGCGCTCACTTACTAATTCGCTTCCTCTTCTGCACTTTCATGTCATTTTCACTTTCGCGTTGTATGCCCGTAGTTTTTGGACCTGTTTTTGGTGCCACAATAAACGTCTTCAATACTTCGTATTCGTCTTCTGGTTTACACACCATTAGGCCATATATTAACGGTTATCAGAATGAGCAGTTTACGAAGTTTAGGAGTATACTGAATATCGAATATCACAAAACCGGTGAGCCCACATCCAACATAAATCGCCGCATGCGGGTGTCGTAAATGTGCACTACTGATGCCTCCGATATTAGGACGAAACAGCTTCCCAGTGCTTACAAGTTTCTAATGGTCGTCTAACTATAGTGAAGGAGAACACATGTGAGGGCAACCGAATTGTATTTAACGAAAATTACAGAGTTACTCAGTAAAATAGGAAAACCATATCGTAACCGTGAATTTGCAAATCTTCAATCCATCATCAATCCATTGTCTGACATTTCACTATTCATGCGTTTCATACAAATTCCGTTGTGTTCTAACTCTTCCTTTCTTGATCTTCCCCCATCTTCTGCTGCCAGACATTACGTTTGCACTCGCGTCATATACTACTTATAAGTAGCGCGCACCACATAACAATGATCAATTCATAATTTCAATGAAACTAAACAATCTTCACAGTTCTCTATAATGAAACACAACTATTTACTCCTAATTTGTAGAGTAAAATCATTTCTATCACATACAAACTTATACTTTTCAAAAAAATTTTTCCTAACAAAACCATGTTAATTATTTTACTTTATACAAACTTCATTCATGAAGTGATGATTGTGAATAAAAGGTAAACAAACCTTGGAGAAAAAACTATCAGTTTAATTAGGATTGGTTGAATACATGTTTAAGTATATATGTATATATATTTCAAAACCCCCGCTCACCAAGAAAACAATAACACCAGGAAATGTTAATATACATACCTCTTTCTATTTACTATAAAACAATAAAAAATAAATAGCAAATGTTATTTTTTTTTCAAAGCACAAGTTTTATTCAATCATATTTCATTTTTCTATGATAACCAATAAAGTAATCAGATAATTTTCTCAGTAGAATAGTATATAAAATGTCCAAACAGAATGAGCTGTTTATGTGTCTCTTCAAAAAAAAAAAATAACTTGCCCTTTATTTAAAAATAAAAGCAGAAAAGTTCATCATATCATTAGTGATAGATAGATTGATTGACTGATTAATTGATTGATAGATAAGAAAAATTGAACATTTAATAATAATAACAACAGCAATGAGATTGTTCAATGTTACAAAAATGATTTCATTGTTATTATTTATTAATTTATTGATATTCTCTGTGAAAGGAGTAGTGATACCAGAGGTAAGCTTTTGAATTATTAATCTTATCAATATATCAATCAATATAATATGATTACATTATTTTCCATTTCACAATTTTGAATTAGAGTATTATGGAGGTCATAGTTATACACATTGAAATCATAAATGAATCATTGTATCTAGGCTACTGTTAGAAATCTGGAAGCACTAGATGGTCGTTTCATCCTGGTTCAACCCTGTCGTGTGTAGGTATCTACCTCCCGAAGACAGTGAGTAATGTTGCGCAAAATCCTTAGATTGATCACTGTTAGACATCAACGCAGTTGGATGAAAGCCAGCTCACTGATCCGAAAGTTAAAAAGAATTCACGCATAAGATCTAGAGTCCTGGGTTCGAATCCTGCGGGTAACAGAAGTCATGGACGCGCACTGTTGATGAGTCCCACACTATCGGACGAAACCGCTGTCCAGTGAGTGCTTCTAGGCTTCTAATGTTGGTCTAACAATCATTCATTTAATGAATTCAAAGTTATAATATGTGTTGTTATGATTCTTTCTGATAATGATTTAAAACCAAATCATATTTTTTGTTAAACAATTCCATTTATTTTTTCATCTAAAAATGTGTTTATAAATTGTTAAATTAAATAAATGTTCACGGCAAATAAATATTTTGCACTATACTGCGTAAAAAAAAACATTCTCTGAAACTCTAGATATTTTAGTTCCCAATGTCAGTTGATAACTACTATTGTTGATACAGTTAGATTGTGACTAACACAATAAGATGTGTGTGAGTCGTTGATTTTGTCTTATTTTAAAATTCTTCAGCTGGATTTAATTCTATCCTAAGTGTTAGCACTCAAAAACTAGTAATTTGCGCTTCACTGATCGATATCAATAATACAGCAATCTGAATGATTTGTAATCAGGATATCTTTTACCTATGTTGTTTTGGTAAATTGACTGAAGTATTGACTCACCACCACATAAGAAATTTATTATAAGACACTTTCAATAGTTGATAACCATGCTTCTTAGATCATAATAAGAATAATAATCGTCCTATTTCAGTGATGATTAGTTTGTTTCCAAAGAGTTGAAAAAACGATTATTTTCCTTGTGTGTAGGTAAGCTCAACCTGTTCTTGGTGTGTACAGTTTTATTCAACTTATAACTATAGCTGACATTCTTTTTTTGTCAACATTTCGAAGCATATTTTGAAAAAAATTATTTTCAGAAATAAATGACGCTAGTTAAATAACTAACTAATAAGTGGTTTTATACTATAGTATTTGTTCACACTATAAATTCTTCTAAAGTAAAGATATTTATTAAAACACGTTTCGAGATAGTTAATAAGGTCAATAGCTTTCGAATAAACTTCTGTTTATCTGAATAATCTTCAAAATTCAAAAATACAGAATAGCTACTTGAAGTGCTTTATGATAAACAAATCCAGTTTTCATTATAGAGTTATGGAGATTGCTGTTTATTAATGAATTCATGAATCAATCATTGTTTGACCACTAGTCAGAAACCTAGAAGCACTACTGGATGGCGGTTTCGTCCGATAGTATAGGACTTATCATCAGTGCGCATACACGACTCCTGTTACTCGCAGGATTCGAACCTAAGACCTTCGGTCTTACATTGTTTAATTTCAAAAAGAGTACTGATTGCTTTATCTAATCTCATGTGTTTGATAACAGAATAGAATGATCAACATACACAGTACACATTATATCAGTAAATTTCATCATACTACGTAATGTCATATTTGTAATTATATTGAGGTTTATGTTAAGATGTATTTTAATAGCAGTGTTTATCAGCCAGCCATCCATGTTCAATCTTCAAAATATTCCATTATTTCTTTCACACGTTAAATTCATACTCATGAAATCCTGTATATTCGTATCTTTTTTATTGTTCTAAATGATGGATAAGAGAGTGAATAACACTGCAATAAGTTGTGAGCAATATGTTAATACTGGCGACTAGATTATGCAATTTACGTACATAACTACTTCATTAAAACAAATTTAATGTCTATAGAATTTATTACAGTAGCTCTACAATTTCACAATGAATGTTATCATATCATAAGTAGATCTCCGAGATAAATATAAACTCTTTGTTATGATTTATTTGTAAGTGAAAAAGCTAAAATTTCAAAAAAAATCCCTAGATTGGTCAGAATTAAACATTAATACTGTTGGATGCCGGCCTGGTGGTTAAGAAGTCAGGGATACGCGCTCAAGATCTAGGTTCGAATCCCACGAGATGCAAGAGTCGCGGATGCGCAATACTGACAAGTGGCATACTATCGGATGAGACGACTGACTAGTGCTTCCAGGTTCCTAATGGTAGTCTATTAATGATCCGTTCATAATTTCAAGGTAGATCTACGACCTCCATAGTAATCTAATGCAAGATAACACGAATATTCGTTGATTTATTTGCTGAAATTATCAAATAACTCTAAGTTATTTCATCACTGAGTGTTCATGAATGAATTCAATCAATATTGATACATTATGGAATACCTGGTGACCTGTTTCCTAACATCAAAATATTTTGTTTGTCACAACAAGTTATTTACATCTATTGATCACATAATCTATACAGGAGAGCATATAGATTTCATGAGCTATCGTCTCACAAGGTTCGAGAAAGTACAATCCAGAACATTGTAGTGGTTAGCAATCTACAGAGAAAAGAATGAATGTTATTTCCATGTTTTGTAAACGAGACTTACTAAGATATTTCGTGCTGAGAATTCCATGTTATACCAAATATATGGTATTGATTAAAGCCATTACTGTTATAATTATTATTATTTGTTTCCCCGACTTATACTGAACACGTTCACGGATCAAATGTACTATGGATCACTTTTCATCCATATGTATTTTAAACTTTGACTGAAGTCAAACAGAGAAAAGTGTATAACAATAAAGCTAAATGTTTTAATTGTTTGATTAAAATACTCAATCTGATGAGTACAACTTAGCTTCTGTTTGAAGAAAATACTATCAGCAAAACAATTCATAAACATAATAGTACTTTTCTCAAAATATTGATTGTACTCTCTTGTTTATCATAAAAGATATTCGTCAATGAATCATGGTGTCTAGAGTATTGTTAGCACAGTTAAATCTACTATTCGTTAAAACTTTAGTTCAGAAATCATATTAACATAAAAATATCAAACTTACATGGACGTTTAAAATAATGTCACTT
>CALYCR020001346.1:0-10212 GCA_944470395.2 Schistosoma turkestanicum
TACTGGCAATTGAAGTTTTTTCTCGTTTCTGATTCTGAGCGTATTTTGCCCTCATGCCTTATTTTTTTCGTTTGTTTCGCTGTTCTTTGTTGGTTTACTTTGCAGTCTCCGTTAGACTGTTTTAATGATATTTCGCATTCGGCATATGAATTTTTAGAATTTCCATAAATTTGGCCTCAAATGGATTTGTTTTCCGATATGGACATCCATATGTATTTAATAATGTGTTTTGCCTTTTGCTTTTTTCTCTTTTTTGCTCTTTTTAGATATCGTATGTCCACCCCCTCCCCGATTTTTCTTCTTTCTCGCTACGTCCTAATCGTACATCTTATGATGTCGTGTCGTCGTGGAATTCACACTGGGATTTCACGTATATTTTCATTTTCTTCGTCTTGCTGCTGCTTATTCTGTTGCTTTTCATTATTCTAATCGTTGCTTGTGCTCTGATCTGCTACCGTCGTCGTCGTCGTCGCGGTCTTGTAAGTTCCGACTACTACTTTCTTCCATCACTGTCATAACAATATTTATCTTCTATTTATCTTCAAATCATCCCCTCTGATGTGATTTTATATAAATTTTAAGTCTCGTTAATCCTTTCAATATCCATGCTGTATAATGATAATGAGACATGGATGTCAATATTATTGTACTTATAATTTCAACCTTATCAATTTTTCTCACGTTTTGTAAACTCAAAACTAACTAATCAGTAGAAAACTAGTTAGAGAGGAGGTCAAATAGTTTGAGAATTTATCTAACTAACAGGATTACAATATTTGAAATATGCATTACTGCATACAAGTTTCATTGTTTTTTTCGGTAATTACATATTATTTTATTGAAAAAATATGTTACAACAGATAAAATTATCGTAGGGAATGAATGGTGTTTTCTGTTATCGCGTGCGAACACATTTATAACTGACCTACGCCTGTTACTCCTAATGGAGCATAGGTTGCCTACCAGTGAATTAGTTTTTCTGGTTGGCATTTTTTGGCGAGTTAGATTTCTATGAGACTGCGTTGCCAACCCCATGCCCAACTCTCCTCCTTCATCTAGGCCTGTGACCGATAGTAGCCGAAAAGTGCTCCACTGGAATATTTTAATTCAATGCAATTATTTAAAATATCAGGATCAGAATTAAAACTTTGTTTGTAGTGATTGTTTTATGTCATAAGATAGAGAATAAGAAATTTAAGCAAGAAGAATAATAAGGCAATGCAGTTGAGATTTGAATTTATTCCTCTTCAGTTGACCAGTCCCAGTAAGTAATTTATGGGCTCTCAAAAATAGTTCTTGATTCGGTTTCCCCTGATCGACACAAACAATTTTGGGATAAATGTTGAGCATCGTATCAAGAAACATAATTACAAAAAATTCAGTAGGTGAAATTGTCATGTTTAGTTTAATTTAACGTTAAAGTATTTTGTCCAGTTTCAGTGAATTTCCAGTTTTGAACCATGTTATGTGGTGTTTTTTCCATTTCAGAAACAAAATACTTAGGATTACATTCTTCTTATCCACGACTGCATCCCAACGAATTGCCCTCTAGTAATAATTACTCTCAAACTATATGATATGTTTATATTTAAATCGGGAAGATAAGAATACCGTACCTTTCTTTTTAACATTAACCGAATGTTACAAATGTAAATGACAGTTTGAAAAAATAACCATAATAATATAATCTGTGTTTCTCTGCTGAATTTTACCTAATCACACAAATAAACTATTCTGTATTCTATTCTCTTATTCAATTCCTCATTTATGATATTTTTGTGAATGAAATTTATCGGTCATATTTTCTTTCGAGCACACTATGTAAGTTGCCTCTGATTATCCATGATTAACTCATGGCATTTCTTCTAAAATAAAGTTGATAATGGTTAGAGTATTGAATAAATTGCTATTAACAAGTGAAGCATACGCCGCCGATCAGCATTCTCCAACCAGCTCTTGAATAATGATGATAACAATAGGACAGATATTGTTCTGATCTGTAATGAATGTTCTATTCCGTTAGTCACAGTATTTTTGACTATGTCCTGTAAAACGTAACTTAGCAATAGTGGTGTTTCGTTTTTCTGGGCTGGACAATTTTACCAAGGTTGAACTGTTCTTCTGAACAACATCTTCAGCACAAACTTCAGATGCAAGCGAAGTATTCTAATTTCGCCACGTTTGACCTGTAGCTTGTTCTGTTAACCTCGGTCTTGATTGGTTGCTGTTGTTTAGACCTATATTTTGATCGTATCCCCTTTTGATCTGTTCCTTGATCCTATATCACCTATGATTTTTCTGATTGGTTGATAAGTTAAGTTAATGTCAATGCGTTTGTTGATCTGAATGCCAAGCTTCTAAAAATTCTCTAGTGTTCTTTGTCCTCCCCTATCCAGTATTCCCACATTGTTCCAATAGAATGTATGTTCATAATTGTCAGTGTGTATTGATATAAGCGGAGAAATGTCGTGGCGTTTGACTGCGAATTGGTGATCACGTAAACGAAGCTGAAGTGACCGTCCATAACATAGTAACTAAGAAATACAATCGAACTTCTCAACAACGCCCATCTACCACATCGAAACTGATGATCGATCAACACGGGATCTTTGATCATCATCTTCCACTGTATTCAGTAGTTAACTGTCTCATATCCGACACGCCTGAATTTCGCTAGTTATAGCTTGTTATAGTACCTACTTTTAATTCATGCTTTTAACACAGACTGGTAAAATAATGTGAGCCCATTAAAAAACCTACACTGGCATCGAAATACTTTCATTGTGCCATAATTTACAAGTTAGAGCTGTCAACAGTTATCCAGTCAATTATATTCTGAAGATGATTTATGGAGTTACACCTGTCTTATAGGGATAATCATGTTGAATTCAGGAAGAGATATAACAATGTAAAGGATCAAAACAGCTAGGGGTAACACGTTTGACAAGAACACTTAGCACACCAGCTATAATATCACATGAAGCTGAATTTTAGTGTAGTTATACCTCCAGTAGTAGAAATTAAACATTTTGCTGAATGATGGATATTCCTAACAAGGACGATTGCTGTGAATGTTGTTCAAGGGTAATAATAATTGTCAACGACAAGAGAGATGAAGAGTAAAATATTATACCAACAACAAAACTATGAGGATATCATGTAAGATTTGTAAGCATATCTGAAGTTGATTGTTATGTGACCTACTGATTTACAAGCAACTCACTGTAAATATATTTTAGCTTGCAGTCAAATGAACTTGATATTTGATATAACCGAAATCTATCAACATTATGTTTATGGTTTTCTTCCCAAACACTAATCACGCTTCCTTTCTTCTAGTTACCGATTTCCATATTTGAAATGTAATCTGTAGATTCCGTGCTTACATGCTGAGCCCACTGGGCTTATTCAAGATTTCCGACAAATCGATTGACCTTTTCTGCTCCAGTTATTATTCACTCGTTTACTGACCTTGTCGGTCATTCGCTCATATCTTGGTTGTTTTTATTAGGAGTATACGCATGCCTACCTACCTTCAGCCTGACAATAAATGCTCAGTCATGCCTCATTACACTGAAGTGGTTCATCCGTTATCTCTTTGCTTTGCTTTCACACTTGGTATTTTCATGCCGATTGCACGTGATAAATTCATCCGCGAAACCGTATCGGCTTCTTATTACTACCGTTTCACAAACAGGGTTCGCCTAAATATGATATACGGAAGTTAAAGGAAAGATTTATTTTATCGAATACTCAACCGTCCGCCCGAAAAGGAGTCAGACTGCGAGTCACCAGAGTATTGAACACTACTTTGATTTCATAGTTGCCGCTAAAAAACTCCAGATACATAATTTATCTTTCCTATTCGTACAAGTAAATTCTGAATCGATCTGCTAAGAAACTGACAGGTCCAAAATGCATGTATCTACCGAAAATCAAGAAATTATCGATCAGTTACATTTTATACCATGATCCTATAACTTTGGTGGACCATAACGATATCAGTAATGTTAATCTAGTGAACACGGTTCCCTCCTATAAATTCAATCCACTTCACATACTATGGTCGTACTTCAGGGATAAACAGTGATCCAAGTAGGTGCTTCCCTTGGAAGTCCTGTATTATACTAACCCGTCTCAACAGCTAGCAAACTGTTCAATGTAACTCGTGGTGGATGTGAGATCACCGATTCTGTGGTGGTCGGTATTCACTATAATTTCTGAACTTTGCTCGTCCTGAAAGTTGTTACTACATGCAGCTCAATGGTGGACAAATCAGAAGATAAATATGTAGTGTTGATTATGTTTATTATCTCACCATAAAAATCACAAAACCACAGGCATCCTGGTATCCAGAAACCCTACTGCCCTTAAATCAAAGCATTCACGCAAATCAAGGAACACACAAATTCATAAATAACTGTCTAGAATTAGTGCAGTTCAGTGGTTAAACTACCATCCATTGGACCTTATCAGATACCTGGAGCTAACTAGGTGTTCAGAAACTGAGCTATTGGCTGACTTCTGTAATCCTTTCGGAAACTAAGCTGGGAAATGTTGGGAGATACATTTGGAAGGAGTTCCATTTATGTGGCCCATTTAATTTGATTCACATAAACAGGTAAGCTGAAAGATACAACAAAAGGTTCTCTTCAGACCTACTGTCATATATATATATATATATATATATATATACATACATATATACTAGACCTTTTTAGAAAGCCAACTCCGCCAGTAGAACCTTCGGGGCTACTGCCGGTCCCAAGCCCGAGTAGAGGAGGAGGGTTGGACATGGGGTTGGCGACCCCATTCCGTCAAAAACTAACTTGCCAAAAAAAACGCTAACCAGAAAAAATAATTCAAACCATTTTAACTCTGCCCTGGGAGTTGGAGGAAGAATTATGACGTCTCGTGATGAAAGCCGAGTTCCCTCGGAAGTCACGGGGCCGATGCCTCTTCTAACAACCAGAGCAACCATTTTTTTAGGTACATGGAACGTTCGTACATTGTGGGAGACTGGAAGACTATTTCAAGTTGCGGCAGAAATGAAAAGATACAACCTGGAGCTGCTTGGAATCAGTGAAACGCATTGGACACAGTTAGGACAACTGAGACTAGCTTCAAGGGAACTGCTGTTATACTCTGGTCATGAAGAGGAAAATGCTTCACATACACAAGGAGTTGCACTGATGCTGTCCAAACATGAACAAAAGGCACAAATAGGATGGGAATCTCATGGACACAGGATCATTAAACCATCCTTCAAAACAAAGGAAGAGGACATTACAATGAACGTCATCAAATGTTATGCACCTACCAATGACTACAATGACGACGTTAAAGATCAATTCTACGAAAGGCTGCAGTCAATCGTCGATAAATGTTCACCAAAGGATTTGACGGTTCTTATAGGAGATCTGAACGCCAAGGTTGGAATGGACAACACTGGATATGAAGACATCATGGGACGACATGGACTGGGAGAAAGAAACGAAAACGATGAGAGATTTGCAAACCTATATGCCTTCAACAAACTGGTCATCGGTGGCACAATATTCCCGCACAAACGCATACACAAAGCTACATGGATTTCACCGGATCACACTACTCAAAACCAGATTGATCATATCTGTATCAACAATACGTTCAGAAGGACTATGGAGGATGTGAGAACCAGGAGACGAGCTGATATAGCCTCAGATCACCATTTGCTAATCGCCAAAATGAAACTGAAACTAAAGAAGCACTGGACAACGGGACAGACAAGATCACACAAGTTTAATACAGCCTTTCTTCGGGATACTGTAAAGCTCAACGAATTCAGGATAGCCCTCACCAATAGGTTCCAGGCCTTTCAGGATCTAATCAATGGAGAGAACACAACATTGGAGAACAAGTGGAAAGGGATTAAGGAGACAATCACTTCAACATGTCACAAGTTCTGGGTCACAAGAAGTACCATCACAAGGAATGGATCTCTGTTGATACTCTCGCAAAAATTGAAGAAAGGAGGAACAAGAAGGCAGCAATCAATGTCAGCCGGACAAGAGCGGAGAAAGTTACCACACAAGCTGCATACACAGAAGCAAACAATTAAGTGAAGAAGCGCATCAGAGCTGACAAACTAAAATATGTGGAAGATCTAGCAATGACGGCGGAAAAGGCTGCAAGAGACGGAAACTTGAGACAATTGTACGAAACTACAAAGAAGCTCGCCGAAACTATCGTAAACCAGAACGACCAGTGAAAAGCAAGGAAGGCAAAGTAATCAGCAACACTGAAGAACAGCGAAATAGGTGGGTAGAGCACTTTAAGGAACTATTGAATCGACCAGCTCCACTGAACACACCCAACATCGAAGCAGCATCCACGGACCTCCCAATTAATATTGGCGCACCTACGATTGAGGAGATCAGTATGGCCATCAGACAGATCAAGAGCGGCAAAGCAGCAGGACCAGCCAACATTCCAGCAGGGGCAACGAAAGCAGATGTAGAAGCAACTGCGAAAATATTTTACATCCTCTTCAAGAGGATTTGGGATAAGGAGCAAGTACCATCAGATTGGAAAGAAGGATACCTGATCAAAATACCAAAGAAAGGCGACCTGAGCAAGTGTGAGAACTACAGAGGCATCACTCTTCTCTCAATACCGGGCAAAGTCTTCAACAGAGTATTGTTAAACAGAATGAAGGACTTCGTAGACGCCCAACTTCGAGATCAACAGGCCGGATTTCGTAAGGATCGATCGTGTACTGACCAAATTGCTACATTACGGATCATTGTGGAACAATCAATTGAATGGAACTCACCACTGTACATCAACTTCATCGACTACGAGAAATCATTCAATAGCGTAGGGGCTTCTTCGACACTACGGTGTGCCTGAGAAAATAGTCAACATCATACGGAATTCCTATGATGGATTCAAATGCAAAATCGTGCACGGAGGTCAGCTGACAGACTCTTTCGAGGTGAAGACCGGTGTCAGGCAAGGTTGCTTACTCTCACCCTTTCTCTTTCTCCTGGCGATCGACTGGATTATGAAGACGTCGACGTCGAGAGTGAAGCACGGTATCAACTGGACAGTTAGGACGCAGCTGGACGACCTAGACTTCGCAGATGACCTGGCTCTTCCATCCCACACGCAACAACAAATGCAAGAGAAGACGACCTGTGTAGCAGCAGCCTCTGCAGCAGTAGGTCTCAACATACATAAAGGAAAAAGCGAAATTCTCCGATGCAACACAACATACACCAACCAAATCACTCTTGATGGAAATGCCTTGGAGGACGTTAACACCTTTACATATCTGGAGAGCATCGTCGACAACGAAGGCGGATCCGATGCAGATGTGAGGGCGCGGATTGGCATTGTAAGGGCTGCATTTCTGCAGTTGAAAAATATCTGCAACAACGTTCATCCAAAATCAGGATTTTCAATACAAATGTCAAGACAATTCTACTGTACGGAGCGGAAAGTTGGAAAACTACGAGAGCCATCATCCAGAAGATTTAAGTGTTTATTAACAGCTGCCTACGCAAAATACATTGGGTTCGTTGGCCAGATACCATCAGCAACAACGAACTGTGGGAGAGAACAAACCAGATTCCAGTGGAGGAGGAAATGAGGAAGAAGCGGTGGAAGTGGATAGGACACACACTACGAAAAGCACCTAACTGCATCACGAGACAAGCTCTCACATGGAACCCTCAAGGCAAAAAGAAATGAGGAAGGCCAAGGAACACATTACGCCGAGAAATAGAGAAAGATATGAGAGGAATGAACAAACATTGGACAGAACTGGAGAGAGAAGCCCAGGACAGAGTTGGTTAGAGAAAACTGGTGGGCGGCCTATGCTCCGTTGGGGGTAACAGGCGAAAGTAAGTAAGTAAGTAAGTTTTTAGACTGCCAGTCCGTTTCTTGACCGAGTATACGTATACGTCCTTCAGGAAAGATTCTGATGGTCATCCAATGACTTTCCCATGAGACCACTTCTGCCTAACTCATTGCATCATTGATAATTTGTCGTATTGTAAGACATGTCAATTTCGCACAAAATATAAATTCAAAATTATCATTAGTTTGAAGAAAACCAACAATTATTCAGATTGATTATGCATGATATTTAAGATCAGTTGGCAGATAGAAGTTATCAGACTGATTTTGAAAGAAAGCTTTTAACATTATCGACCGTTTAGCTTACAATCTCAGTTATTGTTATATAAATTAACCCTATAATATCAAGGGCAATTTCACATTGGTTTTCAGGAGAACTAAGGAGACTGCTCATGTGTTAGCAATTCGACATGAACAGTTCAGCTCCGTCCCGTGGTGCAACCACACAGGCACCTGATACTGTGTTGGACCAAAAGTAGGTTTACTCTATCTCAGCTTTTCAAAATGGCTAGGTCGATATTCACAAACCGAACAGGAACAGTCAGTCCTCATAGGAAAAACGTGAAGCGAATATCTGCCAACAGACATGCATTAATTGCAGTCATCTGTATCAGCAATCGAGATCACAAGGCTTTACTGGTTCGCTAAATATGTTTGAAAACCTGACCAGCCAGCACGCTGATCATATCCACTTGCAACTAGGAACTTGCTATTGACGTATCTGACACATTCTTCAATCATGCTGACTCTGATCACTGTTGCTAGCGCATCATCAAGTTTGCATGTGTTAGTCAGTGTGTGTGTGTGTGTCTGTGTGTGTGGTAACGGTGTCCCCCATCACAGTGGGATCCGTGCACATGGAGTAATTGGTGAGAAAAATAACTAATTTTAATGCTTAAAACGTCGAACTAATTAATAAAATAATATAGAATTTTATTGATTATCACATCACTTTCCGACATAAATTCCACTGACAGAAAAGCATGAACACTACTAAATAAATAAATCTTTATTTCATTAGTAAATTGTCACAAATTGTCTGTTATTATCCTGTTTGCATAGATTATTTCTTCTTTTATAAATTTTTTGATTATTATTATTATTAGATGAAAAATAAATGTTCACAATTGAAAAATGTGATGTATTTATGCTTACAATATATATTTCAAACAATCTGGTCAAACACATGTACACTTTTTATAGTATTTTATGTGAAAATTTATAAAAGGTGTTAATTCAATAAAAGTTCAAACAAACATAAAGTGATAATTGTCAATGAAGGAGAGAGAGAGAAAATTAACTTCTTATAGAAAGAAGAATAGGATATTTTCAGTCAATCAATCAATCGGGGAACATGTTGCTTGAAAACCAGTTAACCTGGAATGATCCGATTAACGTCAGATATATGGAAAACCATAGTTCATCAACAACAAACGATATAATCGAAATGGGTCATAGTGTGGTGTGTGCTACTTATACGAACGATATAAGTAGTATAAGAAGGGACGTGAAAGAAGAACTCTCACGGTCACAAGAGGAAAACGGAAAGCAAATGGAGCAAAAGCAAGAAATAAATGGAGTACCGACAGGAAGTAAAGGAAGCAACAGCAGGAATGGAAGAAGGCTGGAGCGTTGGAAGTCAGGACTCAAAGATGGTGTGCAAATAGAGTGTTCAATGTAATGTTTTCGTTTTGTTGGGCAATTCCTCTTCCAATGTCCGGTTCCTCCGCAAATATAGCATTGATTATTTCTTTCACCGTTTATTCGTAACGCTGCCACCTCTCGTTGTAATTCTTTTATCTTCTTCATGACATCATCAGCCTGTCTTTCACACGCCACCGAGGCGACTGTTGAGTTCATCAGTTATCTTGTTAATTTCGCCAGCTCGGTGACGTCCATTGGTTGTGCCGCGTTCACCAGTCTCAACTGTTGGTCAACCTCTGCAGGCACATTTTCAATGAATTGCGAACTCACCAAATTTATAGCGTCTCGTGCTTGAGGAGCTAGTAGCGAGAAGACTGAGGCAGGCTCGATAGAAAGATGATATTTCGCAAATTTACACTCTCAGTCAATTAAAAACGAAAATATTACATTGAACACTCTATTTGCACACCATCTTTGAGTCCTGACTTCCAACGCTCCAGCATTATTCCATTCCTGCTGTTGCTTCCTTTACTTCCTGTCGGTACTCCATTTACTTCTTGCTTTTGCTCCATTTGCTTTCCGTTTTCCTCTTGTGACCGTGAGAGTTCTTCTTTCACGTCCCTTCTTATACTACTTATATCGTTCGTATAAGTAGCACACACCACA
>CALYCR020001348.1:0-10216 GCA_944470395.2 Schistosoma turkestanicum
TTTTGACATGTTTCATGGCATACATGAACATTCAGTCATTTTTTTTTCTATTTCATACTGTGAAATAAAGAAGATCAGGACAATAACTGGCCAAAAATTATTATCTTTTCAATGACAAGTGACGTAGGTTGAGATAGATGATTATTTCATAGTGACCGATTTCATAGTGTTGCATTGTTGGTGCTAGTTGAATACTGTTGATTAGATTTCAATGTTTCAATTTTTATTGATTAGTTTGATTTTGAAGTCAGAAGAAAAACTCGATACTCAGGTTTTTCTTTTAACTACAACTTATCATCTTACTTTAATTTCGATGAATTCACGTAATAGTTATTTTGATGTTCAATGGTTTAGACTAACCAATGACTATTTCATTACTGGAAATATATAAAAAATAGGCTGATAAATTAATTCATGAAATACTTATTAATAAAATTTAATATAGAGAACAAAATATTTGTAAACAGGTTGATAGTTTCTGATTTCATTACTGTGTATGAAGTCGATAAACGTAGTTTATTTTAGAAACTAATCAGTTCATAGGATTTATTCATAATAATGGAATGGTTATCGGATTTCTGAAAACCAAGAAAAGTGTACATACATTTTTTCCCAAGTAATTGCATAACTTATTAACATAACTGATAATCAATGCGAAGAGATAAATCAAGATAAAAGCAATATTCCTCAGCAGTGCGCATCCACGAGTCCTGCACCCCGCAAGATTCGAACTTAGGACCTTCGGTATTGTGCGTGAACACCTAACCATCGGACCACTGAGCCGGTATCTAATGGTGTGGTCTAACATCGATCGATTCATGGTTTCAGAAATGTGTAACTTAACAATCTTCACAACTCCGTAATGCAAATTACCTGTGCTCACTAGTGGCTAGCTTCTTGAGGAATCTTCTCCGAGTTCTAGTGGGAAGACGTGACCAGTGAAGTTCAACCTGTTTGGGTGTAGACAGTAACTACGGAAGACTGTGTATGAGGTTGCGCAACTCTTTGAATTGACCAAGTTAGACATTAACACCGTTAGATACCGGTTCAGTGGTCCGATGGTTAGGCGTTCGCGCACAAAAGCAATTTTGTCTAAGATTAAAATCTTATGTCAAAACAAACTCTATGATCTTACATTAAGAACTGTAATTATATATGTATGTATATTATTCATTTCACAATTTATGGGAATTTATGGGAAACATTATTTGACGAATGTTATCCAATGAAAGTTGAACAAGTGGTTAAACTTTCTTTTATTTGATAACAATGATAAATCTGATCTTAAAAATGTCATACTTTCAAAGATAAGTACTAATAAAGATGATCTTGTTAAGTTATCAACTGGCGCAGGATATAGGGAAATTACTCTGCTAGATGCTGAAAGAAATTGTTTGTTTGATTTCATTTTTATAAACAATATAATCAGTTACGCGTTAAGAAAGATGTGAGTAAATTTCAGTTGTATAATGGTTGGACTGCATTGTGTAAGCTTTATCAAATCAACATTAGGACTCGTCAAATTTTGATTTGGTAATTTAAAAGTACTGTGCTTTTTAAGAGACTAAATAATCGAAGATCAAAGATGAAACATGAATGTAGTTTGCAACACTGTAGTTAATTGTTTTAAAATGAATGAAATTTTTAAGAACGAATTGTAAAACAAATTTTTCTATTTAAATTAGCTAAAGCTTTTATGCTTCTTTTTTACACAAGAAAAATGAAATGCCTTGTCATTTGTAGATAAACATTTTCTTCAATTACAGATGAATTTTGGTAAAATAAAAGCATTTCAAAGATTAAACAACACATCGTTTCAAGACATCATTTTATATTATATGATTCGAATTAAATTTACTTTTTGTTGGCGACGTTAGATCCCGAGAACTCGCTTGATAAACGCCTTAATTTCGGATTTTATTCATGGGCTGATCAGTTAACCTTGACATCACATTTCCCACCAGGAAAATCCTTGGCTGTGATTGGTTACTATGTTATTTTAGTGTGATATTTTTGTGACTCTCCCAAGGACATTTCTATGATGTATGAATAAACACGATTTTTGTGCCTGAGATCATTGTATGCAGGCTGGGTGTTTGTCGAATACACTTTCTATGCTATATCAAGACTTTTTCGTTAGTTCCTTTGGGTCAACGGATCAGTGTAGCCTACCGTGTCACTGGTTCATTGTCTTGTTCTCGTTCATCGACTAAGCTGAACTCGTAATAGTTTCAAGCATATCAAGTGACGAGCCTAACACTTTTGACAGCTCAAATCGACTGGAACGATATGATCAAATGTTACTGAGTGGAAATCTCTCTCTGAAATTACATATCAGATTGGTAAGAATCATACATCAATACTATTACTATCGATAATATTATTGATTCTGTTAAAGATTAACTGTTAGCGTCAATATTTCTAGAAGTGATTATCATAAATCATATACTCCCATGTGTAAAATAGAAGGAAACACTGAAACCTCTATGGATCAATGCGTCAAATAATCAATCATCCATAATTTACAAAAGTCGTTTAATTTTATTTTATTGTAAGGCAAATAAATTAGTAAAGAAAATTGAATGTTCTCTTTTATTCATGTCATACATAAAAATTCTGAGTTTTTGAAGATAGCTAGCCGGAAGAGAAGAATTCGAGATTTTACATTTACTGAAATTGATTTTATAATCAATGAAATTACCTGCAACTCCACTTAATAGATTTATAATCCTGTTTCAGTCATATATGGTGAGTTTGGATGGGCGTAAAACATAGTTTCCATATGTCAGTAGGTTCTCTTCCCCAATAATGTAGATGTGAAACTAACAATAACTTGTATATATAATAAGACGCCGATTGAAATGGGCATGAAGTGTTGGGAAAACAAAATCTGAAAAGGAAGTACTGACTTAAAATCTGTACCATATAACGGCATGATGTACCTACAAATTAATTGTATTCTCGTTTTCCTCTCATAATCAAAGCTTTGAAACCAATTCAATTAGGCAACGAAAGTTAATCAAAAGATTCTGAAGCTATTATTATTGTTCTATATATTTTGAAACAATGAAGTTGTTACTATTGCACGTAAACACGTCATTTCGAAATGCTTAAACTATTACGAGTTTACCTAAATCGGAAAACGAGAGCTAGGATCGAGGATCCGGTGACATGACAGGCTACTCTAATCTGATTGTCTTAAACCCCATTGAATGAAAGAAGAAAACTTGATATGAAGTAAATCCTGTATTCTACAAACATCCGGAAATTATGAGGTCCGAGTCCAGAAGAGAATCAACATCCTGGACTAGGGATACGCGTCCGGATCCGGGTCTTAAAACGTTACAGATAATGCGTATTTATACAATTAGGCCGAATAGGAAACAACACTGAAGTACGTGATAATGATAGCTAGGACGACCATGCTATGGACCAGTAGGAATTGAGCAATAGAATTAGACATACAAAAAATAATTCTCTTAGAATATTTGGTGAATATCCTCACAAAAATAAATAAGTGCTGCTAATTATCCTAGAGAAACTTATGGGTAGTTGATATCCAATGAAAAATTAATAGGAAAATTAGGCATAATAAAAAACTTTCATTAGGAATTCTATCTTCATTGTTTTTACATATAAAGAGGATAAAATTTGTGAGAGGAAATGCTAGATGGAGCACGGCGCCACTGAAAAGAAACTTTCTTGTACGTCATTTGATTTCTTTATGCAACAATAATCTCTCGTTAAAATATACAAAGATATAGATCAGTGCCCCTGACGTTGTCACTGGTGTGCCTATTTCCTAGTTGTAATGACAGATACGTAGGAAGAATTGCAAGGATTTCTGTTAGATTTTGTCAGTACACATGTCAAATTTCTATGAACCTGACTAATAGTAGACCCAAGACTAACATTTCTAAATCATTCAAAATTATTATTATTATTAGCTGTTTTGTGGTGTAGGAGTAGGTTGGAAGAAAATTAGTGGCGGCCAAATCAAAATCCCAGCGATGTTTAGCATCTCATCTTGTCACATTTATTATTTATGCAGAAATTTCAGGTTCTATCTCAGCTTAGTAAATTAGAGAACATCAAACTTTTGTTTCTAACCATAGAATTCAGTGCATTCACTTATATCTAAACATTAACAGAACAGAATATTTCACATACGAATATTGTGTAATAAGCGATTTAGCTATTTCCTATATGATTTTTAATGCAACACATTGAAAAATATGTTTGTTGACGATGATTATTCAATATTGGAACCTAGTCAATGGTTACAGCTAGAATGTTGCCTTTAAAAGCAGGAACGAGTTCAGAACACACAGCTAGAATAAAAATTTTAAAAATAAACTTCATTAAGACGTCCTGACTGATTGGTACAGAAGTTATGTGAATGTCAATTTACTCATGAAATGAATTCTTAACTCCAAAATAAAATAACTTTAAAAAATAAAAATAGTAATCAACTAGCAGAATACAGTATGAAATTCATATTTATGTGACTAAACATTCTCTCAAAACATCATAGAATATGACTTGCATAATGGTAAACAAATGAGTAGTTTAACAATAAAATTCGGGCTTTAAAAAAGGTAGTGTTTATTCGCTTCCATTCTTTGTGATGATTTTCGTTTTGATCTAAAAATTAAATATGAAGCCAATTTTTCAAGATGAATTCTTTTACACGCGATGTTAATCTTTTTTTAAATATTCATCTGATACAATTTACGACTAAATGCAATAGGAAAAAGTACAGTGAATCAATGATTCTGTTCAATTCATGTATAGTTATGCATTAGAAAACGAATAAACGTCATTGTCTTATAGTTGTATCCTATTTCTCCTTAATCAGTACAAATTCTATCATCATTATCTGTAGGTCAGTAATAGTGAGTTGTCAAATTAACTTAGACTTATAACTACTACTGAGATTATTACTTAATATCACTCAAAAAAATTTGTGCATTCTATTTAAAGTCAAAAAGTTCATTCGACTGATAAGTATCTGCTGAATTACAACAAGAATATCCTTCATCTTTTAATATTTTTTTTCAAAACAGATCCAATTTGTTATTGGACGGTTGAAGAAATAATCAATGTTTTTTTTCTTTTAGAACGATTCAATTACCGGAAGTTTATTTTTTAGATCATCATTGTGAAGAAGTAAGAAATGGAGATTTTTTACAGATTTGAAATAATCAATCAAATGTGTAAAAACACTAATCTCCATAATTCTAAAATATCGTAAAATGTGCTCACTAGTGACTAGCTGCTTCATGAGGAAAGTCTCAGAGTTCTAGTGAGAAAACATGACCAATGGAATTCAACCTTGTCGGGTGTAGGCAGTAGCTACCGAAGACTAATGGGTGATTTCGAGCAAAATCCGTAGATCAATCAAAGTTAGACATTAACACCGTCAGATGCCGGCCCAGTGGTCCACTGGGTAGGCGTTCGCACACAATACCCAAGGTCCTTGGTTCGAATCCTGCGAGGTACAGGAGTCGTAATGCGCACCACTGACGAGTCCCATACCAGAACGAAACGGCCGTCCAGTGCTTCCAGGTTTCTAATGTGTAAAAACACGGATCTCCATAACTCTGGAATGAGATTTACAGAAAATCTACAGATTAAAAAGGAACTGCACAATTTATACATGTATGTATACACAGTGTAAGGTATCATACAATTTTTTAATCATGTGTTGTTATGCTGTTTGTGTTGTACATCGAACAGTTGTTTATTCCATTGGCGGGCATGAAAAAAAAGTTAATTCATTTCCTAATGAACTCAAATTTCTATAGTTTGTTCATTTTAAGTATATTTTTATCTGCGCAAAATATTGCGACCAAATATTTCACATAATAATAATAAAAATAATCATGAAAAAAAATATTGAAATTCGATCAACAACTTTTTGTGAATGACAGATGAACACGCTAAATGAACGAGATCATGTTCACCGACTACAACTATTGTTTCGACACTGTCTAATCACCCAAATGAATTGTATGATATATATATATATAAAGTATCCATTAGAATTTGATTGAAGAATTCTATCAAAAACATACATGAGTGAAAATCATCAACTTATTGATACATTTACTTGAATACTGAATTTATATATTTGCATTGTAATTACTTTTCCATACATGTCAGAAATGTCAGTACAGTTATCAACTCGTTTAGTGTCAGAAATTCTTAATAATTAAATGATCTGCAGCAGCTAGAAGTTTGTGTTTTTTTTAATATGGACTGAAAATATAAAAAGTGATTGATTCATGATTTCTATGTGTCAAAACAATAATCTACATAACTCTAATTAAAAAATCGTACAATGTGCTTACTAATGACTAGCTTCGTGAGGAAATTCTCGGAGTTCTAGTGAGAAGACGTGAACAATGGAGTTCAACCCTAACGGGTGTAGGGAAGTAACTACCGAAGACAAATGGGTGAGGTCGCTCAAAACCCCTAGATTGATCAGAGTTAGAAATTAACTGGTTCAATTGTCAAGAGTTTGGGCGTTTGCGCACAATACTGAAGATCCTGAGTTCAAATACTGAGAGTAACAACAGTTGTGGATGCGCACTGCCGATGAGTCCTATACCAGGACAAAGTGGTTTCTAATGGTGGTCTAACAATGATCTCCATAATTCTAATTGAAAATTAAAACAAACTTAATATTTTAGATCACCTGAATATCAAGTTACGATAATAAGTAATTTATGTTTCTGTTTTATTTACCACATAAATTTTATGAATCTTTGAATGAAGAAAAAAAACATTTTATATCACAGTCTCCACAGGGATTTAGGTTAATCAACTAACTTATCAATAACTCTCAATAGTCCTATAATTTTAGAGTTATTTTTTGTTTAATTAAATAAAAATGTTTATTTGAAATAGAATTCCATAACGAGAAAAAAAAACAACAGAAAGACAATTGTTTATGCAAGTAGTTTGAGAACAAAGGCATGTCCTAACCCAAACAGAATGCAAATCCCTGAACATGAATAAAATTAACCGTATCAAACCGGTTGATCATTACAATATATGCCAATCAATCTTACTTAGCATATTGGAATTTTCAATGTTCTTCATTAATAATCGTAAACAGCTCATTAATCGAAATAGATTGTTGAAAGTAAATAATTAGTAAATTAGTTGACTTTTATCTCGCAAGTATTAGATACTTTCGAAAACGTTTTATTTGTTTAGACGTATGTAAGTAGCTTTCGTTCAGAATATAAATTTCTTAGTATTACTTATAAACATTACACTTGGAATTGTTGAGATGCATCGTCAACTCAAAGAAAAAGTATACTATTAGGAAAAACACAACCGACTAATTAGAATATTATCTAGTTTAATACTGTTTCATAACCAGTGGACCTCATAATCCTAGGTTTTGAAAAAAATCACAAACTAGTCATCAGTAAATTCTACTATTCATAACTCTGAGTAGGAAAAATACAGAGATGTTAGTGGACAATGAGTCCAACTGAGTGATCCCATTATTTTTTTGGTAACATAATTGTTGTTTTGGAAAGCTTTAGATTGTTGACAACCAAAGTGAAGACTTCTCAATAATGCCTAAAGAACTTAGATTCCTTTATAAACGTGTTTGTATATAAGTCTATATCACAGTTGAAGAAGTTAACTTCTAACACTGAAAACATTTTTATCATATAAAACTCAGTATTAAAGGAATACATTATGTTTCACAGATAGTAAGATATACTCATATGTAATGAGGAGATGTTTTAAAACAGATGCATATTGCCTTATTTGTGCTTCCTTCTTACGGTAAACTTACAACTCACTTAAAAAACTTAAATTGTCAATGATGTGAAACGAAGTGAATTACCATGCATTTTTTGGCAAATGATTTTGCATTCATGAAAGCCGCCCTCAAAGAACTTTAAAACTTAACCATTGATTTATCTAACGTCAATGGGTTAATATCATTTTCTAGAAGGTGCGTTCTTATCATGCCGCTTAATCAACCAGTAAAGTAAGCATATCAACCAATAGAGTAAGTTATTTTAAAAATGGAAAAAATTAATATTTCATATCAACAGAGAGATAGATGTACAGAGCTTGTTATGAAGTTGTTATTAGGCTCTTTTAAACACTGATCATCTTTTATTTTTCTTATTAAGGATTAATTTTAGATAAGAGGTAATTGTTATATATGATTTTGAGGTGGTGTACATGAATCAATGATGACAATTCAATTATCCTTGAGAAATTATTGAATGATTGGAATAACTGTCTATTCATTAGATTATTTTACACTGATGATTCAACATCATTTAAAGATAACTGTTGAAATACAAACTTTCTTGGCATTTAACTTTCATTCATCTTTTATTGACGCCATTAGTAGAGTCAACTAGTCAAACATTGTGTCTATTATACGTCAGTTTTCAAAGTAAACGATATTGAAATCTCATGAAAGCATTTTAATGGAATACATTGCGTTTACAGAGAATTGAGATCAACCGACTGAATGATTTGATTTTGAGTACAATCATGCATGACTAGTATTTAAGCAAGCTTAGAATGTATAATTGATACAACTAACTCGACAACTAGAAGATTTGAAATTCTCTATTATCAGTACAAACTAATTTATAGCTAATGTGTATGTTCAAGTGTCTTACTGCTCATGAACAATAATATTTTGACCTTCAGATTGATAGATAATTATTTAAAACAGTGGATAATTTTCCATAAGTAGTTAACATTAAACGTTTCAACAGCTTGCGTGGACAGGAAAGCATAATGGAGAATTCATCGACACTACGGTATGCCTGAGAAGATATTTAACAACATACGGAATTCTTATGATGGATTCAACTGCAAAATCCTGCACAGAGGAGAGCTGACGGACTCGTTCGAGGTAAAGACCGGTGTCAGGCAAGGTTTCTTACCCTCACCCTTTCTCTTTCTCCTAGTGATCGACTGGATTATGAAGACGTCAACATCTACAGAGAAGCATGGTTTACATTGGACAACCAGGATGCAGCTGGACGATTTGGACTTCATAGATTAGCTGGCCCTTCTATCGCACATTCAACAACAAATGAAAGAGAAGACGACCAGTGTAGCAGCAGCCTCTGCAGCACCAGGTCTCAGCATACATAAGGGAAAAAGCGAAATTCTCCGATGCAACACAAAATGCACCAACCAAATCACTCTTGATAGAGATGCCTTGGAGGACGTTAACACCTTTACATATCTTGGCAGCCTCATCGACGAGAAAGGTGGATCCGATGCAGATGTGAGGGTGCGGATTGGCAAAGCAAGGACTGCATTTCTACAGTTGAAAAATATCTGGAACTCCAAACAACTTTCAATCATAGCTGGAAAGAGAGGCCCATAACAGTGTAGGTCAGAGAATACTGGTCAGCGACCTATGCCTTATTGGAGGTAACATGCATAAGTAAATAAGTAAGTAAATAATTTCAACAGTTGTATGAACTTTATGAATATTTCTCATTAGAACCTGCTAAACTAGCTAGATGTAAATCGGTACTTTGTAAGTCATATGTATCATAAGCAAATAAAAGCGCTTATATTCTTGTTATGATACGGAAAGAAAAATTAAAGTTACATCATATAAATTTAAACATTGCAAACTACGTGTATTTATTTGAAGATGATAGAGCATTTTTTTTAAATTCTTAACTAAACTTAACTTTTCTTCATTAAATTCATTAAAACTACAAATTGAAAAGTGTTTTGCTAAAGGAAATTCAATTCATTGTTCAACTGTGATCGAAATCATTCTTGTTTTCTCTTATGTTTGTAAAAGATTGAAAGAAACACTTGTTTGATATTTATTTATCATGATTCATGGGAGTAAATCTAAAGCGATTTGTCCTTATATATTGAAAATTAATGACTGATCACATCAATGAATATCGTGTTATTATCCACGTAAAATCAAGGTGAAACTGGGTGTTGCTCACTTATATTACAGTAAAATATAGTTTATTTCTAATAAAACAATCGTAATTCTGTAGGAAATTTGAAATTTTCGAACAATTTATGATGTCATTTTTCTGTTTCACGTGAAAAAAAAATAAAAAAAAAAAAAAAAAACAAAAAAAAAAAAAAAAAAAAAAAAAAAAATAAAAAAAAAACAAATGAATTACTGTATTTTTTACGTCTATTAAAATGACGGCATAGTTACAACATATTA
>CALYCR020001349.1:0-10198 GCA_944470395.2 Schistosoma turkestanicum
AAATTTTATTTCAAACTTCAATCCACTTGACTTGTATGCTTTTATAGAAAACAATTACAAATAATATCAGTAACGCAAAATGAAATTCTCAGTAAAAAATTACACTCTGCTATGAAGTACGTGTGCTAAACGAATGTAGAATTCACTGACGCTGGCGGGAGTAACTATGACATACTTAAGGTAGCCAAATGCCTCGTCACCTCATTACCCGTGGCCTGTTCATGCGGTACATATTGATTGACGCGATCGGTGATCGGGAATAATCGATATATACTTGTTCTCGTTCGGGCATATACGGTGACGTGCATAAACGGAGCTTTTTGGGGGCTGTGGTGCCAGTGGTAACATCGCTGCGGCTAAAGTCATTCCGAACGCTTAGAATACCGTGCCTAGCATGACCCAGAATAATGGTGTGTATTCCTGGCCTCGAGGCTGTGGATGCGAGTTTGCCACTCTAGGGGATTAGGACTGAACGCCTTTAAGTCTGAATCCCGTCCGTCTGGCGTAGGTAATAATTTAAAAAGGGATATAGCCTTCCATTTTTCTTGAGAGCGGCCCTAGACGATTTGTTTGGGGAATCACCCGAAAAGTTTATGGACTACTGACGTTCAGCCCTATATGGTAATCCCGAACACTCTGCATCTCGGTGTTGTGTCAACTGGCGTCGAGGCCCCCTAAACAAGGTCCTCAATCGGGTAATGGGATCCTGTTCTGAAAGGTTACTTGATATCACATGATGTCTGCTCATTCTTTTGTGGTGTTATTAACGCTGCTTTCCTGAGTGCTTGCGCTTGGTCGAGTCCATGACTCCTACCCCATGGGAGGGTGTACGTTCTGTCTGACCTTGTGGGACGTACTCGATCTTTACTTTTATGTGAGGCTCCGGTCACTTGTATCAAAGCAGGGCAGTTGGAGGCCAGACGGTCAGGACGGCTGCTGGTTAGTTCACTGCTGAGTGGCTAGGTAAGCCACCGCGAGGTGCCAGGACTAGCTGGGGAAGCCCGCGCTGTCACCCATGTCAATTGAGGATTGTGGGTAGTGGTTTGATTAGAGGGATTGAATTGACTGATAAGCACCCGGGCGGGGGTGACGTTCGTACGCACACTGATTTGATGTCCGACTTGTTTGCGTGAGAATCTAGTCGACATGTACATACCCATTCGGGCAAAGAGAATCGCGTGACAGCAAACGTGTGAAACTTTGTGATGTGAAAAAAGCAGCATATGCACATGTCCCGCAGGCAGGACGATTGACCCACAACTGTATACAACAATGAATAAACGATGAGAGATTAGGTTTAAATAATCTTATTGAATCATTAAAATTTCTAGAAAAAAATTTTTTTCTTACACTTGTATAATACTTGTCTGACTACTAGTCGTCCAGATAACTTCATCCAGTCTGAATGACCTTAATAAATTGAGGTGAAATAAACAAAGGAAAAAAGAAGGAAAAGAAAATTTAATTGTTCAACTCCGTACAAAAGATCATCATCATCGCCGAATTCAATAAGTTAGCAGAAAAAAGGATTAAAAAGACAGGGGATTATTATTTTGTATTGAGAAACAAAGAATTTAGATAATGGGAAAAATGGGGCGAAAAATTGCTGGCAATTCTACTCTCTCTCCCCTTATCAAGGTAAATGAGGTCATTTATATATAGGTGGCAAAAAACAGTACAAGAATATTACTTACTTACTTACTTACTTACTTACCAGAGTTAGACATTGACACTATTGGATGCCGTCTCAGTGGTCCAGAGGTTAGGCTTTCGCGTACAATACCGAAGATCCTGGGTTCGAATCTTGTGAGGTACAGGAGTAGTGGAAGCGCACCGCTGATGAGTCACATATCAGGACGAAACGGCCATCCACTGCTTCCATGTTCCCTAATCTCCATAACTCTAATTGAAAATTACTTACTTATGCCTGTAACCCCCAATGGAACATAAGCCGCCGATCAGTGTTTCCCAGCCTACTCTGTCTTGGGCTTCCCATTCAAGTCCTGTCCAACTGTTGTTCATTCTTTTCATGTCTTTCTCTATTTCTCGGCGTATTGTGTTCTTTGATTTTTCTCTTTTCCTTTAGCGTTACGTATTCCGAGTGAGGACTTATCGTGTGCTTTCCTTAATTTATGTCTTATCCATCTCAAGCTTTTAACATAAAAGTACTTTTGAATATCCTATTCAACTGTCTGAAACATCTTTTCCGATATACATGTATAATATTTTGTTTAACAATGTATAACTAACTATTCGACATTAATCAAACAAGAACAATTAAATGAGAGAACTTTTCTTCTCTTTTGTTTTTGTGTATTTAAATTACTAATTGTTTTATTGTTTTAACATTGACTAAGTTCAAAATTCAATTTTCCTTTCTTTTTTTTTCCTAATTCCTATATTTTTGAAAAAATGAATGTCTTTTTTGTCTCTTGTATGCATTTTTGACTTAGTTTTTGTTTGACAAATAAAAAGAATCATAGACAATCTCACTTGGGAATAAAAAGAATAATGTGTCCTGGTGTGTGTGTGTGTGTGTGCGTGTATGTGCCTCTGATGCGATGTTTTCATTATGCATCAATAGGTTTCTTCTTCATTTTATTATTATTATTATTATTATCCCATCTTGTTTGTTCAATCATCAATATTGAAGTGTCGTCACCAACTAACTTTCATTCTTGTTTTATAAAGATTTCATCATCATCATCATCATCATCATTGTCTATGTTTTTTTCTTATTATTTTGGTCTTTTGATGATATTGTGTGTTTGATTCACTCGTCTGATTGTCATTTTGATTGTTTGCTGGTTTGTTTTAAAGGAAATTCAATGTTCAATGCATGATTGAACAGACTTATACGTTACTAGTTGTTTTTTTATAGCTTCTTCATACGTATGTGATATTCATTCACTTTCTGACTGAAAAGAATACAACTAGATTTGTTTTGAATGACATGAAACTCAAAAATGTAATATAATAGACACGAGTATATGCCATCGGTTATCTTCTTGTTTAAATAAATAAATAATATTCTAACTATGAGGAGATGACATTTTCCTGAAATATCTATAGAAACGGATAAGATTAGTTTCGTTGATTTTAGTCGACTGATTTAAAAGACCGTCAAACTTCAGTAATTGTTTTTTTAATTCAGTTAGAAAAAGCTTAGATTACTAGGTGTATGCTTATAGGCACGTTTTCAAATATGCGTCGTCAGAAAAACCGGTCTAGACTATTTGAATACGTTTCGAACTAACATAACGTGTGAGCTTTTGGAATAATATCTATGAAGTGCCAAATCTTGTTAATTCTTGTGGAGATGGCTGCGTTATGTTCGTGGTTGGGCTCAGCAATTTTTAGTGGCTTCGCTAGATTTGATGTCAGGGTAATCAATTTAATGGCCCCTGATCTGACTGGGATATGCTATGAAATAAATCTTCCGTTCAGTCTTCTTATGTCATACTTTGGCAAACACCGTTTGTGAGAAGGCGGTAAATAGAAGCCAAATATGGATTTAGTTGGATAAGTTTATTTCAAGCAATGCAGACAGTTAGGATAATTCAGAGCTTGGAAGCAAAGGGAAGCGAATTGGAGAAGACAAGCCAAAATGGTGGGCTTAACATCGAATCTAAAACGCAACCACCTCCACACTCTGGTCAATTTTAAATTCTCGCAGTTTTCGACATCTTTTCCCTGAAAGACACTGCGCTTTTATAATTAAGTCAAGCACAGAAAATAAGAAACAACCAATCATAAACTAAACTAGCAAAACAAATTCATTTACAACTCGTGGAATAGAAGAAGACGCTCAATTCAACATGAAGTGAAAGTTTACGATGTTGTTCAAAAACGACAACAATTAAACCTTCTTGCTCAGAGAATTCAACAACATCAAAACAAAGGTAATAAAATGTGTGCATAAATTGTCCTTAGGAAGCAACAGCGAAAGATAACAAGATTTTAGTTTAATGTGATACTTTACCCTATCACAGTTACGAAAATCAAATTTATTATTGATTCTTGGCTATTTTGATAAGTATTTAAACTTACTAAACAACTGAATGTTGACAAGGTCGTTTTTTCAACCGCTTTTTAAAAGTAGACACAGCCGACGTCACATTTTAATTATATTATATTATATATTATTATATATTATAGGGAACGTGAGTTGGGTTTCGACCGTCGTAAAACAGTGCGCATCCATGATTTCTGCACGCCGCAGGATTCAAAACCATGACCTCCGGTGTTTCGCGTGACCGTGGATTGATCGACGTTAAATATTGACACCGGTAGATACCAGCTCTGTGGTCCAGAGGTGAGACGTTCGCGCTGAAGACTGAGAATACTGGGTTCGAATCAGGAATCTTGGATGTGCATCGCAGATGAGTCCCGTAACAGGATGAAACGGCCTCCTTTCAGTGCTTCTAGGTTTCTAATGATGGTCTAACATTGATCGATTCATGATTTCAACAATCGGCACAACCCTATCATTGAAATAACGATTACTATGTATCAAATGTATAATTATTATAAGAGTAATGAAAATTCTAAATAACTGTTAATGACTAACAATCATGATAGTGAAGAATTCAAACATATTGACTAGTTCAACATGATTCATTCAATGCATTTTATCTTTGGTCTAATCTCCTCAATATAGCGAAATGAGACTGATTAATTGCTAGCCTAAACTATTAGTATGAAAATTCAAACTACCCAAAAAAAATGAATTATACTTCAGCCCCGTTGCATAATCCAGTGACTGACTATCTGGACTCAACAATAGCTAAATGAATAAATAACACAACGGCATTTGAAGCGAACTGTACAGTATTTCAATCTCAGTCAGTCAGTCAGTCAGATGCAACGTAGAACTTTGTACGTAAGTACATCAGTTCATGTTGCCATAACTTATCAGCACAGAGAGATGTAATTGTCAATTCAAATCCATAAGTAGAAGAGGTAGTAAAGGTATTAGAAGTAATCCGAGAGGTTAGGATTAGAAGATATTATTCAAGAAGTATGATTCAGTGAGAAAAGTTTCGAAAGTCAAAACTAGAGGTGTTGAAGAATCCAGAAGATTAGGATTTGAGAGGACATAAAGAATAAATGCACCGGTGCGATTGCGAACGATTTTGTTTCAATCTCAGAGTGAACATCAACTCTAAGATGCAGGCACATCCAGTCAAAATGAGTCCCAAATAGGACAAACCGCGTGTTCTATATTCTACCACTGACCACTGTCCATCTCTATTTCTAAATATTGAATTTCCTTCCTTCCTTTGATCTCTCTCTTATTTTCAATTATCAATAAATAATTTTGACAAAATATTTGACACACAAAGTTCAAAATTAAGTAAAAATGCTTTTATTTTCGGAAATATGACCTATATCTATATATATTTTTTTCAAAAACACACAACTAAATCACATACAATTAGAGTCAGTACAAATGTATATGTGTGTAAATATTTGGTTTTTATTTTTTTTGACAAGTGAACTAATATTGGAATGGACATTGAACACTGAACAACTTTTGTTTTGTTGTTGTTGTTGTTATTATTATAGCAAAGTTTCTGACATTTTAAAAATATTGTTTATCTCATTTTCATCTAATGTTGGACGACTATATTACAATGTTACAATTTCAATGTTACAATTGAAATTACTAAAACAAAATGATCTGGTGAACTTTTAAACTTATCACAATAAACAAGAGAAAAAAATCTGTTTAAATCTAGTTAAATTCGAATTTTTTTTCTTGTTCTTTTTTTTTGTTTAACCAATAACATAACAAATTAAACATTATGTAATAATGATTTGATTGGATAAAAATGTAAATGATTTTTATATGATTATTATTATTATTATTATTATTATTATTATTATTCAACTGACCAAATGAAATGAGTAAAATACAGTTGTAACATAAGTATGCTAATAAGTGAAAACTTGGAGAACTACCAAAGCCATCATCCAGAAGATACAAGTGTTTATTAACAGTTGTCTATGCAAAATACTTCGGATTCGCTGGCCGGACACTATCAACAACAACCTAATGTGGGAAAGAACAAACCAGATTCCAGTGGAGGACGAAGTGAGGAAGAAACGGTGGAAGTGGATATGACACACACTACGAAAAACACCGAACTACGTCACAAGACAAGCCCTCACATAGAATCCTCAAGGCAAAAGGAAAAGAGGAAGGCCAAGAAACACTTTAAGTCGAGAAATAGCGAAAGATATGAGAAGAATGAACAAAAACTGGAAAGAACTGGAAAGGGAAGCACAGGACAGAGTTGGTTGGACCAAACTGGTGGGCGGCCTATGCTCCATTGAGGGTAACAGGCGTAAGTAAGTAAACAGGTACGCTAATAGCAGTAGTAGTAGTGTGAGTAGTAGTATTGGTAATGTGAGCGGTAGTAGTAGTAGTGAGAGTAGTAGTTGTTGTAGTAGTAGTGGTAGTAGTAGTAATGTGAGTAGTATTAGTAGTCAAAATATATGGTAACTGAAAACTAGAAAGGATTGAACTATTGTTTTTCCCCACAGGCATAGGAATTCTAGGCAATGTTCACTAATGACTATATGTTTCACCTAATCCGTAAAGTTGAAGTTCTTTAATGAAAGCTCAATAGTGAAAATAATTGGATAGGCTTGCAGTGGTTCAGTTATAGTTTGCAATCAATTCTTAATCAATCAATAGAACGCATAAACTGGATCACTATCCTCGAAAAATCCACTTCAAATACAAATGATTGTTTCCCTGTTTATCTTCGTTAAGGTTACTTACTTACTTAACTGCTCTGGTTACCCTCCACCGACCTGCATTCTCTAACTCACTCAGTCCTCAGCCTTCCTTTCTAGATCTGTCCATTTGTTGTTCATCCTTCTCACGTCTGTCTCTGTTTGATTAGTTTCTGTGTTCATTGCTCTTACTCTTTTCATTTGGGCTTATCTTGTAACTCAGTTGTGTAATTTCCAAAATATGTATCCTATTCACATCTAGCTTTCCTTCCTAATTTCTTCGTATGCTGGAATTCGGTTTGTTCTTTCCCACATTAGGTTGTTGCTGATGGTTTCTGGCCAGTTGATCCTTAGTATTTTTCATAGACGACTGTTATTAAACACTTGTATCTTCTGAATGATAGCTTTCGTAGTTCTCCAAGTTACTTCTTCATACAGTAGACCAGTATTGATATTTGTATTGAAAATCCTGATTTATGTTTTGGTTGAAAGTTGTTTGGAGTTCCAGATATTTTTCAACTGTAGAAATGCAGCCCTTGCTTTGCCAATCTGCGCCCTCACATCTGCATCGGATCCACCTTGATTGTCGATGATGCTACCAAGATATGTAAAGGTGTTAACGTCCTCCAATCATCTCCATCAAGAGTGATTTGGTTGACGCATGTCGTGTTGTATAGTAGAATCTTACTTTTTTCTTCAAGTATGTTGAGACCTACTGCTGCAGAGGCTGCTGCCACACTAGTCGTCTTCTCTTGCACTTGTTGTTGCGTGTGCAATAGAATAGACAGGTCATCTGCGAAGTCCAGATAGTCCAGCTGCATCCAAACTGTCCAGTTGATACCGTGCTTCCCTCCAGATGTCGACGTCCTCATAATCCAGTCGATTGATGACCGGGAGAAAGAATAAGGGTGAGAGTAAGCAACCTTGCCTGACACCGGTCTTTACCTCGAAAGAGTCTGTTAGCTGTCCTTCGTGTACGATTTCGCAGTTTAATCCATCATAAGAATTCCGTATGAACCGACGTGTTACCGAATTAAATTAGATAAGTAATTGATTATATCCACGTAACGTTTATCATGAATCAAGATGGCTTCTTTTCAGAAATTTTGATACAGCAAAATAAGTTTATTCAGTAATTTCTATCTAGGACATGATTATGTATTGTATTATCGAATATTTAAAGTATAATTTCCTCTCATAACGAGCAAATTTCTTTACTTCATTTTGTGATGATTCATTCTAATTTTAATTGTAACTTTTTTGAAAGCACGAATATTTTTTAATTCTCAGCTTATATAATAATCATGATAAGATATTTTGAATTATCACGCTATAGGTCAACTGTTACAACTCGATTCATAGGAAAATTGATGAACTATTCACTTATTGTGTAACAACAACAACCATGAATAACAAAAATAAGAAACCAAGAAACTAGTCTAATTTTATTTTCCAATTATAGAGTTATGTAGATTGTTGTTCATGCCTGAAATCATGAATCACTCAATAATTTAAAAGCAATCTCTATAAGTCTGTGATGAAAAGGTCGTACAGTGGGCTCACTAGTGACTAGTTTCATGGGGGAAATTCTCCGAGTACTTCTGAAAAGACATGTAAGACCAGTGGAGTTCAACCATATCAGGCGTAGGCATTAATTACTGAAGATAAATGAGTGAGGTTGAGTAAAATCTTCAGATTGATCAGAGTTAGACATTGTCACCGTTGGATTCCAGCTCCGTGGTTTACAGGTTAGAAGTTCATGCGCAAGACCTAAGGTCCCACGCTCGAATCCTTCAAAAAACAGGAGTCATGAATGCACACCGCTGATGAGTTCTATGGTAGTAAGAAACAGCAGTCTTTCAATATTTCCAGGTTTCTAACGGTGTTCTAACAATGATATACATCAATAAATCAATATGCACCATATGAACAGTTCAATTTTACCCATCCAGCTTACATGACCGTCAAACTCATTATTATTAGCAATGGGTACATCCAACACAGCACCCCAATGACAATGGCACTTGAAAACGTTGCAAGACAACCACCACTGGTAATCAATGCAATCAGTCACTCTGCTAACCAATTTTGTATATGGATAGCGATACTTGCCAGACTAATGCCAAAGAATCCACATTGTACACAACGAGCGTCTACTCTCGTTGGAAACCTTCAGCTTTATTTAGCCGTTTAGCTTATGGTATATACATCGTATAGAATAGGATAGAAAGAGATCCAACTCAGCTTGACGCAAATGGGCCGAAACACTCTTATTACACTTTGTCCCATGTTGGGTAATTATTTTCTCGCAATACCAAAGTTTTTATTTTTCGACCATATAAGACTTGAGCATGGCGTAGTGTCCCGAAAAATCAAAAGCTCAGTGGATTCTGATAATAGCTAGCGTTAAGATGTTTAAGCCCATTATTTAAAATAAAATGTATACTTCCCTACTGATACAGAATGAAAACATGTCTACTTGGAATAATCACTGTTATGTTTCCCTTAATTTTTAATCCGCCGATTTAAATCTATCTGATCAAGTGACAAGTTGATCACAAGTTCGAATAATTCAATATCATTTAAAATATACTTTTTGATGAATGATTAAGGACTCAGTTGATTTCTAATTAATCGACGCATATTAGCTGTTTGATATTGTTGGTTTGAATGTGTTAATGAGTCTGCTTGTTTTTTTAGATTGTAGAGATAGATTGATGACAAGTGCTAACTTCCAAAACAACATAGGTTTAAGCATTATTCTTAATTAGTGATATGTTTTGATCTGATCCAGAAAGTTTAACAGAATAAGTTAACTGTGTTCAGGTCAACTCTTTCATCCTGACAAAAACTTTACAGTCAAGTTCAATAAACAAGATTTTTCATTCGAAAGTTAATAAATTTTATGAGTGTCAATTTGAAAGTTAGATGTTTACTAATTACTTAGTAAATATTCGATTCTACACGGAGGTCTAGCAGGATTACTGTCGGTCGTAAGCTTGGTTTAATGGCTGCGTTCAACTCGAAGTATAGCTCACTACTTTAATAACTCGCAACCTAACTCTTGTACTAAACGATGCTTGAGTATACTATGAAATAAATCTCCCCTTTAGTCTCCGTACATCATACTTAGGAGAAATCCTTTTATGCGACTGCAGTAATAAGAAGCCGAATACGGATTCGGTTGGATGAGTTAATTTCAAGCAATCGTTCGTACAGGCAGATATGTTAATGAGAAGCATACAAGCAGAGCGAAGCAAAGTGAAGAAAGAGAGTGAGCGAGCCAACTCCATGCGATGAATCATGACTCAGTATTTATTGTCAGACAAAAAATAAGTTGGTAAGCGATACACAAACACACTCAAATAAAAGCAACCAAGATTATGAGCGAATAGAAGACAAGATCGAAAGACATGTGAATAATAACTCGGGGAGAAAATGTTAATTTGATTAT
>CALYCR020001350.1:0-10195 GCA_944470395.2 Schistosoma turkestanicum
GAGTTGGTTGGAGAAAACTGGTCAGCGGCCTATGCTCCATTTGGGGTAACAGGCGAAAGTAAGTAAGTAATATATATTTATATATATGCCAAACTTCAATAATAATAATCACCCGCTCAACAATCATCATCACTTACTGTTCCCAATCATAATCGAAACGTTTCAATTGTATGGTTAAAATCAATGGTAATGTTTGTATACACATACGTTTTAATATTGGTATTTTTCTATTGCATAATCGACAATGATATGCATTGTCACCTTCTAATAATTCACCTTTTACATATTGTTCTAATGAATCCATCAAATTGTTATGATCTAATATATCAATGTTCAATGTTGTAAATGATTCATAATTTGTATAACTAAATTGTTTAAAACAAAATAAGAAACAGACAAGAAAACCAATAGAAATATACTGTATTTTTCACATTGAGGGGTTGTTGTGAAGATTATTAAGTTCATTGAAACCATGAACAGATGATCAATGTTATACCTCCATTAGAAGAAACCTGGAAGCACTGAAAGTGCGGCCGTTTCGTCCTGGTATGGGACTCACTCATCAGTGGCAGTGTGCATGCACGACTCCTACACCCCGCAGGATTCGAACCCAGGACCTTCGGCATTGTGCGCGAACGACCTAACCTTTAGACCACTGAGCCGGTGTTAATGTCTAACTTGATCAAATTCAGGGAGTTGCACAACCTCATACCCTGTATACATCCTAACAGGTTTGAACTTCACTGGGCACGACTTCCCACTAGAATTCGGAGAAGATTCCTCACCAAGCTAGTTACTAGTGAGCACATGTAATTGCATTGCGAAGAATGTTGAGTTTTGTATTTGGAATCATGAATTAATTGATCAATGTTAGAGCCATTGATTAGAAAGTTGTAAGTACTGAATGACCGGTTTCGTCCTAGTCTACGACTGATCATCAGTAGTGCGCATCGATGCTGATGACATAGTTCTATTCGGTGAAAACGCTGACAAAATGTAGAGTCTTTTGACTACCCACCTAAGCAATAATGCAAGCATGTTCGGGATGCGGTTCTCACCGTCCAAATGCGAAATGTTGCTTCAGCATTGGGTTTCATCGGTATCTGAACTAATGATAGGGAGTGAAGTAGTTGAACGTGTAGACCACTTCACGTATCTGGGGAGTCTCATCAGTGCTGATGAAATCTCAAAGTGAACACAGAAGGCTCAATTGGCTTTCGCTAACCTGCGTTACTTATGGCGTAGGCGAGATATCCGTTTTCTGACTAAAGAGCGAGTGTATAGCGCAGCAGTTCGCCACGTCCTACTTTATAGCTGAGAAGCATGGCCAGAAGAGTAGAAGACATTCGTAGGTTATTAGTATTCGACTGTAGGTGTATTCGAAGCACTGCGGTTGTATTGTGGGACAGTCGAGTAAGCGATGCTGTCGTTAGGAAACGAGTACTAGGTATGGATGGCAAATCAATAGATGAAGTATTGAAACTTCATTAGTTGAGGTGGTTCAGACATGTGTTACGTATTCCCAACAAGCGACTGCCACGTCAAGCTATCTTTTGCGGTTAAATAACCCGATTAAAGGTGGGAAATAGAAAACTATGTTTATCAATAGCAAAACAGATAATCAAAACGGGGCATAGGATTGATATTGACACAGAGTTGTATAGAAATGTTCAAAGGCGAATTTGTAAGGTTACAGAAGCCTTGGTTATTCGTGAATTAAAACCAACCTTATGAGTAAGTACAGAAACAATTTGTTCTAACTTGGTAATTTACCCTGGTAATCTTTAAGCCATTTTATAACCTGAGGGTAATATGGAAATTTCCCATATGCTATTTTCTATCTCTCACTTATTGTTACGATTATCAATGCTTTTTCATTTGAACTTTTATTTAAGAGATCTTATATTATTGCTGAAGTCATGAATCAATCATCGTTTGACCACGATTAGAAACTTGGAAGCACTGAACGATGGCCGTTTCGTCCTGGTATAGGACTCATCAAAGGCAGTGCGCGCATCCACGACTCCTGCTACTAGTAGGATCTGAATCCGCGACTTTCAATCTTCTGCACAAACATCTAACCTCTGGACCACTTGGCCGGCATCCCGATCGATCTAGGGATTTCGCGCAACCTCACTACTCATGTGTATTTGGTAAATACTGCCTACACCCAACAGGGTTGAACTCACTAGAAATCCGAGAATTTCCTCACGAAGCTAGTCAACTAGTGAGCACACATTGTACGATTCTTCGTCTAATGTGACCTTTGATTAATTTTCATATATAAAATACGTTGACAAGTCTATATGTGTAATGACTAGATTGTTCAAAATATGTTGTATAGCGCAAATACATCACCTATTTTCAGAACAACTACATCTTTCTCAGTGTTCAAAATTTCAGAATTAATCTCACGATACGCACTGTTCAATGTTCAACGACATCATTGATCATTGATCGATCACTTGACCACATGACACGATATCATCATCACATAATCCTACACACACAAGCACACGTACACACACACACATAAGAAAAACAAACTTACCGATGTGGACAATCTAAGCAAATTTTTTGATCAGCAAATTTACCACCTAATATTAATTCAATAATTTTAGGCAATTTGCATAATTCCAAAGCTTCATCTAAATCATTACCGAGTATTTGAAAGAATTCCAATGCATCGTGTTGTTCTCGGACATGGACAGCTTCTGCACGAAATCTATTTTGTTGTTGTGGAGAGAAAACGTAAAGGAAAAAGTAGAAAATACACATATAGATGATGTGTGTCAAAATATCAAATATCCTAAAGAAATTATTTTGTAAGTCTAATTCTATTGGTCGATCCCTATTGATCAATATTTAAGGTCGTCTTAAACTATCAAGTTCACATAATTTTAAATGTCGTTTCTTATTGGTTAGTATTCACGGTCGACCTAACTGTATAAATATGCATTGTCTATAAAGTTTTGTGCACCTTTCCTTCTTTTGTACTTAACCTCATATTTTCTGGGTGCTTACAGAATACACTTTCTACGCCATATCAAGACTTTTTGATACTGTTAGTGGGGGCTTGTGACGCTCGGATTAGAGTAGCCTATCGTGTCAATGGATCATTTGTCTTAGCTCTCGTTTACCGACTAAGGTGAACTCGTAATAGCATTCAAGCATATCAGTTGACGAGCATAACAAGGTGTGTATACAAACAATGAATTAATATTGAAATGTAACTTGTTTACTTATTCGGTTTGTTTATTATTGAACGCTACTCTTTTAATCAACATAACGACAGCCAAGTAGTGTATAACGCCTAAATTGAGGTCTGAGGGTGATGTTTGTACTTGAATGCGATGTGAGTAGGGTGATTTCCAAAAATAACCAGTATCTCCAGGGATACTAATCTCTTACAATGAAAGAGGTTAAAAACAATCAAGTTTAAAACGACGCAATCGATATTTTTTAAAGTGGTTAGGCATACATAACACTTGTCCTAACCACCTCGACTGATGAAGTTTCAATACTTGATCTATTGATCTGCCATCCTTACACAGTAATCGTTTCCTAACAACTGCGTTGATTAAACGGTTGTCCCAGGATACACGAGCAATGCTTCGGATACACTCATGATCGAAGACTAGTAACCTACGAAAGTCCTCTACCCTTAACGGCCATGTTTTGCATCCGTATAGTAGGATGGAGCGAACTACCGCACAGTACACTCGTCCTTTGGTTAACAAGCAGATATCTCGCCTACACCATAGTTGACGCAGGTTGGCAAAAGCCAATCGAGCCAATCAGTCGAAATAATTCGGCAATAAATGCCCAATTCCACATATAAGAACTACAAGAATAAACAAGGCGAAAAAGTAACACAACAATCTTACTTGAAATGACGCCAAAATTCCACTGGTGCATAATATTTCACACGACTATAAGCTAAATGTCCAAATATAGTTTGCATATGATACAATACATTAAGATGATGAATTTTCTCTTTACTTAAAGGTTTCAATTCTGCTTTTTCACATGTTTTAGTGTTAGTATTGTTGTTCGATTCATTATTCTGTTTAGAATTTAAAGAGACAAAAAAAACCATGTTTCAAAAATCCGAGACAAATAGGTATCACTTCTACCGGTCCAGTGGTCGAGAGGTTAGGCGTTCGAATCCTGCAAGTAGCAGGAGTCATGAATGCTCACTACCTTTAATGAGTCCCATACCAGGACGAAACAGCCTTCTAGTGCTTCCAGGTTCCTAATAGTGGTCTAACATTGATCGATTCATGATTTCAAACAAGTAACTCAACAATCTCCACAACCTCATAATGCAAATTAACTTATTCACTAGTGACTAGCTGCGTAAGGAATAGTCTTCGAGTTCTAGTGAGAACTCGTGACCAGTGTAGTTCTACTCCGTTCGGATGTGAAGCACTGCTTACCAAAGACAGTGTATCAGGTTGCGCAAGACAATGAATTGATCGAACATCGATATTAACACCGTTAGGTACCGGCTCAGTGGTCCAGACATTATGTATATTTCTCAATTGTATAGTAGTTAGTAGACTGCATCACCTGACGTTTCTCCACTGCCATGTGCATATGACCACTGAGTGAGTGTTGGGGAGGTTAGATCCCCAGAACTCACTTAAAAAGCGTCCTAATTTTCTAATTTATTCTGAAATATTCAATTTCTATGTCTTCGTGTCAGAGACACTTACTTGAACTTCAGCCTACATTTCCCACTCGGAAAATCCTTGACTCTCATTGGTTGATGGATTATTTCAGTACGTTATTTTGTGGCTCCCTGTGTCCTTGTATAAATAAGCTTGAGTTGTGTGCTTAGAAAGCTCGTATTTTCTGGGTGCTTGTAAAATACATTCTTTATACGCCTTATCAAGACTTAATGCTCTGGTTAGCGAGGCCCTAGGATAATCGGATTAGAATAGCCTATTATGTCACTCGATCGTTAATCTATCTTAGTTCCGTTTACTGAGTAAACTGAATGCGTAATAGCATTCAAGCAAAACAATTGACGAGCATATCAGAAAGGTTCAAAGAATGGACCACCCATAAGAGAGAAACACAACCGGTTTCAGTCTAAGCACTCAGGCAGTAGTAGTGTGGTGCGAGCTACTTATAAGTAGTATATGACGTGAGTGTCAACGTAATGTCTGGCAGCAGAAGATGGGGGGAAGATCAAGAAAGGAAGAGTGGGGGGGAACACAATGGAATTTGTATGAAACGCATGAATAGTGACAATGGATTGATGTTTGGCAATAGGAACAGTCCAGTTCGATAGGACGAACTGTTACTTAGCAAATTAACGATTTACGATATGGTTTTCCGATTTTACCGAGTAACTCTGTAATTTTCGTTAAATACAATTCGGTTGCCCCACTTGTGTTCTCATTCACTACAATAGTACTACAATTCAAAGCGAATTTCAACTCCCTATTCAAACCAATCTTGGACAATTATTGATCAACAGACAATAACAATGATCACAAACACCAAGTAAAAGTAAACACAATGAAAAAAAACTGACCTAATTCAACTTACCAGTGTCTGCTCACAAACATTATCAATGATATGATTATCATGAGAGTTTGTTTCTGTTTTCAGTGCACTGAAAGTATTCATCTGTTTATCCACTACTCCTCCAACATTACTATAATTAGCTAAGACAATTTCTGGATTAGCACTTAGTACACAATCACGTATTGGTTCCAATGTAAACAATTGTTGTATAATTGAATTCATATAACATGTAGCTCCACCATTTTTTAAACCAACAAAATGTGCCGCTTGATTAACATCACTGTCATAATCATGATGAATATTATTATTGTTATTACTATTATTATGATTATCATAGTCAACATTATGATGAATCATCCATTGATGTTTATTATTATTATGACCAATAGTAGAATTCGGTAATATGAATGAAGACGGTGTGGTTGTTGTTATTGCATTGTTTGTCGATAACACTGAATTGGTGATATGATTATAACCGAAATGATAATTCCAATTGAAATTTAAAGGTCTTGCATTAGCTATAATGATTGTTTGAAAAAATAGAATATACACATGAAGATTTCAATAAATTTATTACAAGAGGATATTCATAGGTTATTAAGTATTATGCGTACATCATGTAGGTATTTGATTAAAGATGTGTCTACAAAGTGTAAATACATATCCAATGATACTAAAGAGGATGCACCTGTTGAGAAAACTAGTTAACTTACATTTATACGGAATAGATAGAAAATGGTTAAGAGGGAAAGTTCCATTGACTGAATGGCTAATATTATGTACTTTCTTACTACTTATTGTGATTTATTATGCTGGTTAGCATTGATTTAAATGGTATGACAATATGTAGAGTCTTATCAGTGCTGATGACCTAGGGAGTGATGAAATCTCAGCATGGATACAGAAGGCTCGATTGAGTTTCGCCAATTTGCGTCAATTATGGTGTAGGCGAGATTGTCCGTCAGCTAACCAAAGGACGAGTGTACTGCATAGCAGCAGTACTTTACGGCTGAGAAACATGGCCAGTAAGAGCAGAAGATATCTGTAGGTTGCTGGTTTCCGATCATAGGTGTCTTCAAGGTATTGTTAGAATATCCTGGGATTACTGAGTAAGTAATGCTGCCATTAGGAAACGAGTACTAGGTAAGGATGGCAGATCAATAGATGAACTAATGAAACTTCATCAGTTGAGATGGTTGGGACATGTGTTACGAATGCCTAACCACCAAATACTTCAACGAGCTATGTTTTGTGGTGTAGGAATAGGTTGGAAGAAAGGTAGTGACGGCCAAACCAAAACATGACACAAATCCATGAAGTTACTGACAAGTGGATTGAGTCACGTTGGTAGATGTACGCTGCCTGTTTAGGATCCGCAAGACGATAGTAACCCATGGTTAGAAACTTTAAATTAAATGGCTGAAAATCGTTTGCAATGACGCAGGTGCAACCATTCTTTGTGTTTTTTTCAAAGCCTAACCTTCGGAGTTCCTTATCACCTCTACCTTTCTCTTTTCAAATTTATTTCACTCAATTATACTTCTCGGATCGTATCTTCACACCCCAATCTTCCCCATTACCGCTAATAATTCTACTACACCAACCACTGTGGGATTTGAAGTGGAAATCGCATCTCTGTGCTAATGTGGTATGTAAACTTGAAATGGAGTACATATGCACGAAGTTGTACGTTGTAACTGACTGACTTTGATGGAATCACTATATATTAGTGAAAGTTATTTTCAGCTTTTGAATCGATTTTTTTTCTGCTTAGTGCTTTCTTAGTGAGTTGGTTCTTTCATGAGATGGGGTGGCCAATCCCATACCCAACCCTCCCCCTTTATCCGGGCTTGGGACCGGCAGTAGCCAGCTTCAGAGGGGTTCCAGACGGAGTAGGTTGGAGAACACTGGTCGGCGGCCTAGGCTCCATTGGACGTGACAAGCGGGAGTAAGTAAGTAAGTATATTCAGCTTTTAAACATTAGATAATAAATTCATTGGCAGTGTCTAGTTGCATCTGTATCATTGATACTTAAAATTGAAACTGATCAATCTCATTTGGTAAATTATATGCATTCTTTGCGAGTTGCTTTGATACTGATATCAGATTCCCAGCATTATGAACAGCAATGGATGTTTCAAAATCGGATGAACTGTGCTTTCTGGATTCTACTGTTTAGCCACTCTATCCATCCCCCTAACTCACAATACTTATGACCAAGTGAAAATATTGTGGCAATGTATACTGAAAGCACATACTTAAAAACGAGACCGATGAAGTGCAGTCTTAACTACCAATCGGAAATATTCAAACTACCAATGCAAATGAACTAAATTACACCTTATTGTACAAGTCAGTGGTTAATCTGGCCTCAACAGATAACTCAGTAGATAACACAATAGCGTTTGAACTACATAGCATTGGGTTCGAGTCCTGGATGAGGCAGTTACATCCAACAACAAACAAGTCTCCAAAAAAAAGACGAAACGCGAGTCCTAAATTCCACTGCTAGCCATCTTCAGCTAATATATTTATACATTTCATAAATTATAATCACTAAATACAAAAAACTTACCGGAAAAAATCAAATCATACAACATAGTTGATAACAATTGACTAATTAATGCATTAGAAATACTTATCGATAAAAGAAAATCAAAAGTACACATCATTAATTTTCTGGAACATGATAAATTTGAAAATGTCGGTAGTGTTGAACAAAGATTAGAATTAGCAATGTCATTGTTATTGTTGTCACGATCATAATTCAACGTCTTAGGTTGATGATTTGTTTGTGAATAGATTGTAGATTTGCGTATTTCATTATATTGCTTTGAAGCAGGAAATAATAGTAATTCAAGTATATCCTATAATTAAGAGATATTTCAAAACATAATAATAACTGTCAGGAGAAGTGTACTACTTATAAAAAAATTAAGTAGTTGGAAATAATTAGTACAATTTTTACACAGTGGGATAGGTCAACAAACCAAAGTTTGTCCTAAATAACCGTATATATACATTCGGAAGGATTGGATTCAGATTAATCTTATAACCTGTTTTAAAATAGATACTCTTTTTGGTATTTCTATGGAACGATCATTGATTTGAAAATTCTGACGTACATAATTCATAATTATGATACAACACTATTTACAAGCGATCAGTCTTCCCCTGACTTTCATTCCTGGCTCATTCCATTCATAAGTGGTAGCAGAGTGTACATTGGCATGGGATTCGTGAATTTCCTCACTATACACTATACTCAATATTATTATTTCAGTCAATTATTTGTTATCTATCTGTTAGTTGGTTTCGATGGTTATTCTAGCTATCGTGACATGTGAGTCACTTTGTTCCTCCGAACAAAAGATTGCAACTTTCAACATAATCGTTTAACTACCATAATAGAGTAACTTCTTCCCAGTTCAAGAACTAAACTTTCAACAAATGAACCAGGTCTGAATCATGCTATAGAAATTCACATACATTTGAGTATGTTCTTATTTGATTTGGTTAATGCCTCTCCTTAACTTATTAAACAGACTGAGTTATTCGTGTAGCAACGATTTATCTGCTTACACAATTGCGCTTTTATTTTATTAGTCGCGTTTGTTATGACCAGGATAGAGTAGGTTGGCGGATACTATGGCCGGGGCCTATGCTCCATTGGGGGTTAATAGGCGTAGTAAGTGAGTAAGCGTTTGTATGAGCAGGGCATGATTGAGCACTGCTCATGAATACACTAGCTCGCTCACGGGCTTACGCGATCACTCGCTCGCCTGCGCTTCGGAGCTCTCCTTTCATTTTCGCTTCATGTGCCTGTGGTTTTGTGATCGGTGTGTGATGCGATAATAAGCGTAATCAATGCTTCGTATTCATCTTTCTGACTTATACACCGTTAGATGTTATCTAGTAACAGTTGTCCGGACGAGCAGTATACGAAGTCAAAGAATTATTATTGAATACTAACTACCAGATACCGACTGCGATAAACAGATATTGTGGCCTCCGAAGCAATGCTCGTGTATCCTGGGACGACCGAGTGAGGAATCCTATCGTTAGGAAACAAGTTCTAGGTAGGAACGGCAAATCAATAGATGAAGTGGTGAAACTTCATCAGTTGAGGTGGTTGGGACATGTTTTATGTATGGCTAACCATTGACTGCCTCGACGAGCTATGTTTTATGGTGTAGGTTTAGGCTGAAAGAAAGTTAGGGGCGGTAAGATGAAAACATGGCAGAAATTCATGAAGTCATTGACAAATGAACTGAGTCATGTTGGTAGATGTAGGCTATCTGGTTGGGGTTCGCGAGACACTAGTAACCCATGGTTGGAAACTTTGAACGACATGGCTCAGGTGCATCCACTGTTTGTGTTCTCTCAAATTCTAACCTTCTGAATTCCTCATCATCTCTATCTTTCTCCTTCTTAATTTATCTCACTGGATTTTACTTCTGGAATCATATCTTTGCTCCCTAATCTTCTCCATTACTGCTAATACTTTTAATATCGCTATCACTCTTGGATTTGAACTGACAGTTGCGTCTCTGTGCTGATGTGGTATGGCAACCTGAACTGATGTACTTATGTACGAAGTTCTGCGTTGTATCTGTCTGTCTAATTGTCTGTTATAACATGTACTTGATACCATTGC
>CALYCR020001351.1:0-10202 GCA_944470395.2 Schistosoma turkestanicum
GGAGGTCCGTGGATGCTGCTTCGATGTTGGGTGGGTTCAGTGGAGCTGGTCGATTCAATAGTTCCTGAAAGTGCTCTACCCACCTATTTCGCTGTTCGTCAGTGTTGCTGATTATTTTCCCTTCCTTGCTTTTCACTGGTCGTTCTGGTTTACGATAGTTCCCGGCGAGCTTCTTTGTTGTTTCGTATAATTGTCTCATGTTTCCTTCTCTTGCAGCCTTTTCCGCCGTCATTGCTAGATCTTCCACATATTTTCGTTTGTCAGCTCTGATGCTCTTCTTCACTTCCCTGTTTGCTTCTGTATACTCGGCTTGCGCCTTAACTTTCTCTGCTCTTGTTCGGCAGACATTGATAGCTGCCTTCTTGTTCCTCCTTTCTTGAATTTTTTCAAGAGTACCAACAGAGATCCATTCCTTGTGATGGTGCTTCTTGCGACCAAGGACCTCCTGACATGTTGAAGTGATTGTCTCCTTAATCCCTTTCCAATTGTTCTCCAATGTTGCTTCCTCTCCATTGAGTAGATCCTGAAAGGCCTGGAACCTATTGGTGAGGGCTACCCTGAATTCGTTGAGCTTTACAGTATCCAGTGCTTCTTTAGTTTCAGCCTCATTTTGGCGATCAGCAAATGGTGATCTGAAGCTATATCAGCTCCTCTCTTGGTTCTCACATCCTCCATGGTCCTTCTGAACTTTTTGTTGATACAGATATGGTCAATTTGGTTTTGAGTAGTGTGGTCCGGTGAAATCCATGTGGCTTTGTGAATGCGTTTGTGCGGGAATATTGTGCCACCGATGACCAGTTTGTTGAAGGCACATAGGTTTGCAAATCTCTCACCATTTTCGTTTCTTTCTCCCAGTCCATGTCGTCCCATGATGTCTTCATATCCAGTGTTGTCCATTCCAACCTTGGCATTCAGGTCTCCCATAAGAATCGTTAAATCCTTTGGTGAACATTTCTCGACGATTGACTGCAGCCTTTCGTAGAATTGATCTTTAACGTCGTCATTGTAGTCATTGGTAGGTGCATAACATTGGATGACGTTCATTGTAATGTCCTGTTTCTTTGTTTTGAAGGATGCTTTGATGATCCTAGGTCCATGAGATTCCCATCCTATCAGTGCCTTTTGTGCATGTTTGGACAGCATCAGTGCAACTCCTTGTGTATGTGAAGCGTTTTCCTCTTCATGACCAGAGTATAACAGCAGTTCCCCTGAAGCAAGTCTCAGTTGTCCAACCTGTGTCCAATGCGTTTCACTGATGCCGAGCACCTCGAGGTTGTATCTTTTCATTTCTGCCGCAACTTGAAATAGTCTTCCAGTTTCCCACAATGTACGAACGTTCCATGTACCTAAAAAAATGGTTGCTCTGGTTGTCAGAAGAGGCATCGGCCCCGTGACTTCCGAGGGAACTCGGCTTTCATCACGAGACGTCATAATTCTTCTTCCAACTCCCAGGGCAGAGTTAAAAATGTTTGAATTAATTTTTCTGGTTAGCGTTTTTTTGGCAAGTGAGATTTCAACGGAATGGGGTCGCCAACCCCATGTCCAACCCTCCTCCTTTATCCGGGCTTGGGACCGGCAGTAGCCCCTAAGGTTCTACTGGCGGAGTTTATCAGACAAGTATTAGGTATGAAAAGGTGAATGTGGTGTATTATTTAATCAGTGAAAGGATGCTAAAGTAAAAATCGATCAATTATGTATGAAAATAGACAAGTAGGACAGTAAGTAAATAGAGATAGATATACATGCATACATGGCAATACTCACAGATCCCATCATCCATACCTCTTCCCTACAACAACAACTACAACTAATACTACTGTGGTGCGTGCTACTTATAAGTAGTATACGACGTGAGTGAAAACGTAATGTCTGGCAGCAGAAGATGGGGGAAGATCGAGTAAGGAAGAGTGGGAACACAATGGAATTTATATGAAACGCATGAATAGTGAAATGTCAGACAATGGATTGATGATGGATTGAAGATTTGCAAATTAACGGTTACGATTTGGTTTTCCTATTTTACTGAGTAACTCTGTAATTTGCGATCAATACAATTCGGTTGCCCTCACCTGTGTTCTCCTTCACTACACTACTACTACGACCACTAATACTACTTCAAAACGTTGCATAGAAGCATTTAAGTACAAATTTTGAGGTTTATTGCAGCATTGGCTACTTGTAAATTGAAGTCCCTCTATGTAGACAGAAATAGTTTGTTATGATTTTGAATTTACCCTGGTAATCTTTAAAGGCGTTTTACGGCCTAGAGTATTGTAACAATTACTCATCCTTTCTCATTCTTTCCAAATGAGATTATTTTTCTCTCTCCTTCATTTACAATTTTCAACTTATATCTAGTTGAACACTTATTTATAAGACCATTCATTAATAGGAATACGTACATTCAATCCCAATTTATGTGTTCAGAAGAAATTCGTGACACTCCTATCTCTTCCGTGACCGGATATGACGTAACTAATGGCTGACATAATATTTTTTATTTTATTTTTACACATTTGCTTATTACGTAATGGTTTTGATGTTTTTATTGATTATTTGAAGTCGTCTATTCATCCACGTTTGACCTACTATTGATAAAATTTTAGTTGGCATATTTTTCATTTCATTGTGATTATCGCCTTCATTGGTTCAACATTTTCATATAAATATTCTTGTATATTAGAGTAAAGCCCGATGACGATCTAATCGAAAACAATATTGTTCGCTTATATGTGTCATTCATTAATCTTCATATAAAATGCCCTGACCAGATTGTTCGAAATGTTTAGCGTGAATATACGTTACACATTTCAGATCAGTAACCTCTTCTCACTGCTGTATCAAAGTTGTGGTAAAGTTCAGAAAGTATATGTTTGCAGACTTCTGACCTAAGGTCTTAACACTAGGCATGACCAATATTTGTTAGATCACCATAGGAAACTTGAGAACACTAGACCTCAGTAGTGCGCATCCTCGACTCCTGGTCGTGGGGGATTCGAACCCAGGAACTACGGTCTTGTGCGCAAACGCCTAACCTCTGAACCAATGGACCGGCACCCAGTAGTGTTAAAGTCTAATCCTGACCAATCTGGAGATCTGTGTGACCTCACCCATTTGTGTTTGCCAATTACTGCGAGGTGCAAGAGTCGTGGATGCGCACTGCTGATGTGTCTCATACCAGGACGAAACGGCCGTCCACTAAGTGCTTCCAGGTTTCTAATGGTGGTCTAACAATGATTGATTGATGATTTCAATGTGTAAAAACACTAATCACCATAACTCTAAAATGAAACAATCGTAACTAATACTGTTTTCACATATTGAATTTAATCAATTTAAATAATCTATAAAAATGTGTAGTGAAGGAGAACACAGATGAGGGCAACCGAATTGTAGTTATCTCAAATTACAGAGTAAATTGGTAAAATAGAAAAACCATATCATAAATCGTTAATTTGTAAAATATCAGTCCATCATATCGAACTGGACTGTTCCTGTTGCAAAACATCAATCCATTTTCTGACATTTCACTGTTCATGCGTTTCATACAAATCCCATTGTGTTCCCACTCTTCCTTACTTGATCTTTCCCCATCTTCTGCTGCCAGACATTACGTTTTTACTCGCGTCATATACTACTTATAACTAGCGCGCACCACAAATGCATCGCGAAACACCAGTATGTATGTGTTCTAGTTAGTCTTTATTTAATATGAAATATAAATTAACTAACTAAAAACTTCCATGTTCATCTTCTTCTCACTTACTCTATAATTAACACTCATGAAACATTGTTTAAAGTTTTTAACAGACTATTTGAGGAATTCTTAAATGTGAAGTTTTTTTTGTACTCTGAACATACATACTATTCTATTGAACTAATCAAATAAGTAGTATTACTGATATGATAACATTGCAATCGAAATAACACACTCAACATTACAGAAACGAACAATCATTTGTGTTTGATCAGTTGTTACGCTGTCAAAAAAATAAAATACAATTAAACAGTGATTATGTATATGAATGTTACCATGGTAACTAAAAATTTATACAAATCGTACAACTAGTCATTGTTAGACAGAACTAAAATGTCCTTGAATTTCAAGCGTATCGGTTTTAATTTTCGGATTTCAATCTATGATTCACGTTAAGCATTTTCCTGAAGTTTATTCGTTTATATTTAATGGATGAGCGCTGCATTTGAAAGTGAGAATTTTTTATTTCACTCACTTTTATTTTCCCCCTGATAAAGTTGAAATACACTACATGATGGCGTATTCATAAAAATTATATTTCAGTAGCTTTAGATTAGTGAGGAATAAAAATTTCTAATAGAAATGATTCTTTTGAATATGATAAGCATTTACTTTACAATCAATGGAAAAATAATTGAACATTTAAACTATTGAACATTGAAAAAAAAGAATGGTTAGGCGTTCGCGCACGATACCGTAGGTCCCGGGTTCGAATCCTGCGAGGAGCAGGAGTCGTGGATGCGCGCTGCTGATGATGTGTTCTCTCAAATCCTAATCTTCTGGATTCTTCAACGCCTCTAGTTTTGACTTTCTAAACTATTCTCACTAAATCATATTTCTTGAATAATATCTCCTAATCTCAACCTCTCCGATTACTTCTAATACCTTTACTACCTCTACTACTCTATTGTATTTGAATTGACAATTATATCTCTGTGCTGATGTGGTATGGCAACATGAACTGATGTACTTACGTACGAAGTTCTACGTTACATCTAACTGACTGACTGACATGATTCAAAAATATTGTATACTCCTTAAATAGTTTATTTCATTCATTATAGCAGAATAGACTCACACACACACTTGCATATACAAAATTTCATAAAATCTCATTAACAAAGATTCATGATGATTTATGTAATGAGCCGATCTCAAAGATGGTGGAGAAAACTTGTAGCTCAGGTTGATGATTGTGGTGGTGTTTCGTTCTCTGAGCTGGTTGTTTTGGTTGTGGAGCTTTCATTGTTCTTCTGAACAACATCATCAGCACAAACTTCACATAAAGAAGCATTCGAATTTCTCCACGTTTGACCCTTAGCTAACCTTGATCTTGATTGGTTGCTGTTGACATTTGACCTGTCGTTGTTTGCAACTTTGTTCTGATTGCCTCCCTCTTTTGATCTGTTTCTTGATCCTGTGTCACCTATGATTTTCCTGATTGGTTGATAAATTGGGTCAGTGTCCATGTGTTTGTTGATTGCTGATTGACCTGAATGTCAAGCTTCTAAAAATTTTCTAGTGTTCTTTGTCCTCCCTCTACCCAGTATTTCCACATTGTTCCAATCAAACGTGTGTCCATAATTGTCGGTATGTATTGATATAAGCGAAGCGTTGTCGTGGCGTTTGACTGCTTATTGATGTTCACGTAAACGGAGCTGAAGAGGTCGTCCACTTTGTCCTATGTACTGTTTTTCACAGTTTGAATGCTTCGAAATCTTCACGTCTGTCTGAAGTTTGTGCTGGTGATGTTGTTCAGAAGAACAATGAAAGCTCCACAACCAAAACAACCAACTCAGAGAACGAAACACCACCACGAGCCGATCTCAGTTAGACAAATATTGTAAACTAAAAAATATAGGACAATTGTTTTATTTAACTAAGGAATATCTCAACAGGATGAATTTGTCATCAAATCATGGATCGGAGTCAGAATAAACATGTCTCCCATCAATCTCTTAACTGTTCAATTGTCAAGTTTAGCATTCAGTGGTTTTCATGTTGAATTCCAATCAGTCAGTGATATCTGTCAATGAATTTTTAACATGATTGGCAGTCAGCTAACGTCATGTAGATTGTCCAATAAAACAATTTTTCACTAATTCTGTTTTAGTCATAATAAATGAGTCGGCTTAACGTAAAATCAGTCAAAATGTTAGCAATAGATACATTTGTAAATGTTTGTAAATGCATTTTATCACTACACCCTTGGCCCTAAACATACTTGAATCTGGAACCATAGGATCTTGTCTATGTAATGTCAAAACACCATGGAATTAATAATCTGAAATTCAGGAACTTAAAAACATACACTTTCTGTCAGCTTGGTGTAACAAATTGAATTGAACATAAATTTTATTATAATTGATATGTGACTAGCAGAGGAAGTGAGGATTTTTCTAAAGCTTTCGATATGGTTAACCAACAGCTTCTTATGAGCAAAATCACATCTTATGGGTTCAAAAAAACTCTGCTCGTTCGTTTGAAATTTTTTCTCGGTCACCAATATCGAACAGTCGAAATAAACTCCTCCTTATTGGATGCTGTCCAGGTTAAAAGTGGGGTAATACAAGGTAGTGTCATTGATCCCTTGCTCTTTTTAACTTGTATAAATGATAACTGCGGCTGCTGCTGTGAAAGTAAACCTCTTTTATACACAAATGATCTTAGAGTAGTATATTCATTCCCCCTTCTTGAATTGAACACTACGCAAAACTGTTTTGTCACGGAGCTTAGTCAGTTGGTCCACTGGGCACTCAAAATGGAAGTTGCAGCTGAACACTGTCCAGCGTAGACAGGTCTACTTGGGTAATCCTTTAATCAACCTAAGCTTAGCCATTAATAATAAGGCGTTATCAAAGTGTTATTAAGCAGAAGACTTAGGACTCAAGTGCTCTTATAATTTGTCCTTCTCGAAATAGGTATCTAAATTGACCTCCAAGTCCCAACGTATTTTGGGTTACATTATTCGTAATCTCTATGACACTGGATCACGCATTTTAGTGTACATATAATGTATCCGACCACTTCTAGAATACTGTACATTTATTTATAGTGGTACTTACGTCATGGATAAATTAAGGCTGGAATCCGTTCAAAGACGATTTACACTATTTGGAACTGATTGTATTATGAATTGTAAATCCAGATGTAATTAACTTGAACTCACTGTTGAACAGAAGAGAAGATTTAAACTTAGCTTGACTGTTTTCTTCAAAATACCTAATCTTTAACATCCGATGAAACGATTTCTTATCCACAAACTCCTAATTACAGCCATTAGTGAAACAGTCTCATTCTAAATAAAAAAGAATCAACAGTTTCTAACTGACGCCTTACATTAGTGTGACTTAAGTATTTTAATGTACGAATTATGTAGTTGACCATTTCTACAGTACTGCATGTTTATCAAAACAAGGATAAACTAGGGTTGGAATCCGTTCAGAGACGATTTACACTACACATTTTTGGAACTTATTGTACTTTAAAATTATAAAGTAAGTATCTAACCGGAACATTAAATTATAAAATAACATTGTACCTGAATCATGGTAGACTTGACAGACCCAACTTACCTATCGTTGTAATTATTACTTTCGTTGCTGTTTGATTTCTGTTTTGATTTTATTTTCTCTAGTCGTATATAATTATAATCAATGCATAATAACACTGGAAATCACGCTAAGTACACCACTAATACAGCTAGCTATAGGATGTCTAGTCAAAAAGAGTTGATAGTTTCTAACTGACTCCTTCAATTAGTGTAATTGATGTGAAAAATGTACTGAGTGAATAATTTTCGAACTAAAACACTTCAAGCAATCTAACATAATACATTTGTCTCTTATTATTCGACATTTATTTCTATATGAAGTGGCTCATGCTTATACAGTGGTATGAAATTCATTATTGTTATTTTCAGAATATATTATTATTACTATATATGTACATTTTTTCTTACATAGGGTCTGCAGTCTGCATGTACTTGGATAGGTTAGCTCATTGGTTAACGTGTTGGTGTGTAACGTAAACGATACTGTGTTCGACTCCTAATATAAGCATCACTGCTAGGACCCAGGTACATCTAGATGAACAAATCAAATCATTACGAAGTAGTTCTATTGAGGTTCAAGAGTCGTTGATCCGCATACAATACCGAAGGTCCTGAGTTCGGATCCTGCGGGGTGCAGGAGTTGTTGATCCGCACTGCTGATGAGTCTCAAACCAGTACGAAACGACCGTCTTTCAGTGCTTCCAGGTTTCTAATGGTGATCGGTTCATGATTTCAAATGTGTAACTTAACAATCTTCACAACCTCGTAATATATATTGACTTGTTGTGCTGCTAACCGCATTCTAAATAAACTTGTAACATAACGCTATCCCGTGGTACTTCATCTTGCATGCACATAAAACTACAGCGATTAACGATTGATTATTTATAATCTTAAATCTATAATCAACACAGAGAATCGCATACACTTGCTTCAATTGACTGTTTGTGCGTTTCCTTACCATCATGTTGTTTTTTCATAAAACCAGAAAAAAAAACATCAAAACAATGGATTTCTTTTTTGCTATTTCCGGTTCAGACTAATGACAAATCACAATTCATCGTTGTTGTTTCTTTTCCTAACTAACATTATTGTAAAAACACAATGTAAAGAATAAAGACACATGTACAGTACAGAACAGCAACAACAACAACCATATAGAATGAGCAGATTTTTAGTCATCTTTGTTATTTCAAAAGAAAATAAAAATGTTTTCTTTTTTTTGAGAAGAGAAAAACTCATTAAGTTTCCGTTTTGTTTTTATGAAACAATCGAATAGCGATTTTTTGTATTTATTTATAAAACTGTGTATCATTGGGTTTTTTTGTATGTTGTGTTGTGTGTAATTTATTTCGTTTACAATGGTGCATATTACTCAATTCATTTGGAAATAATGAATGCGCTACGTTTCGTGTTTTGGAGAACTACCAAACACATCATCCAGAAGATACAAGTACTCATTAACAGTTGTCTACGCAAAATACTTCCCATTCGTTTTCCAGTGGAGGAGGAAACCAGGAAGAAGCGGTGGAAGTGGATAGGACACACACTACGAAAAGTACCTAACTGCATCGCAAAACAAGCCCTCACTTGGAATCCTCAAGGCAAAAGGAAAAGAGGAAGGCCAAGGAACACATTTCGCCGAGAAATAGAGAAAGATATGAGAAGAATGAACAAAAATTGTACAGAACTGGAAAGGGAAGCCCAGGTCAGAGAAGGTTGGAGAACACTGGGAAAATAGGCAATGATCTCTGGAGATTTGTGATGTTATCAGTTGTTCACAAAGTCGCATTCAATTCTAGTCGGAGCCTGGTCAACTACTTTTGAATAAGAAACAGATGATTAGGTACTTTTCAATGAGCTTGTCATTGGATAGTGAATAAATTTCTTCTTTTTATTCAAGAAAGACAGACAAACACAACGCAAAACTTCGTACATTGGTACATCAGTTCAAGTTGCCATACCACATCAGCACATAGACGCAACTGTCAGTTCAAATCCAACAGTGATAGCGATATTAAAAGTATTAGCAGCAATGGAGAGGATTAGGGAGCGAAGATATGATTCGAAAAGTATAATTCAGTAAGATAAAATTGTAAGGAGAAAGATATAGATTATGAGGAATTCAGAGGCTTGGAATTAGAGAGAACACAAAGAGTGAATGCACCTGCGCCATTGCAAACGATTCTGAGACATGTCGTTCAAGGTCTCTAACTATTGGTGACTTTCGTCTCGCGGACCCCCTTTTTATCCAAGAGAAGATATTACTCAAATGAAAAATTTCAGTAGTTATTAGGCGCAAATTAAGATATCGGACTTTGTAGTAGACATTAGAAAGCAATGGCTTAGAACTGATGAAACTTCACTTGTTAGTTGTTTTAAACAAGTCACTGAACTCATCGTCTGTCTCAGTGTAATGCTTCTATAGATTGTCAAATGAATAATTTACATATGCTGATAAGTTTTCCAGAATATTGTTGATCATGATAAAAAAAATTGATAGCGTTTGAACAATCTACTGGTTGAATTTTACTTTAAAACAGAATAATGATAACTAAAAACAGTTTATGTATCATACCTATATAGAATGACCCTTTTGCAACCATGAATCGATCATTGTTAGACAACTCGATTAGAAATGTGGAAGCACTGGATAGCCGCTTTATTCTGGTATAGGACTCATCAGCTTTGAGCATTCTTGACTCACGTAGCTAGAAGGAATCGAACCCAGGACATTTAGTCCCGCGAGCGAACGTCTATCTCCGAAGTACTAAACCGGTCTAAAGGGCGGTTATTTCTATCTTCCATCAGTCCACAGTCTTGATTGATCTATGATTTCAAAGTCACTAAACATTTTCCACAACGCGATAATGAAAATTATCATGTGGTCAC
>CALYCR020001352.1:0-10199 GCA_944470395.2 Schistosoma turkestanicum
GGGAAGATCAAGAAAGGAAGAGTTAGAACACAATTTGGAATTTGTATGAAACGCATGAATAGTCACAATGGATTGATGTTTTGCAACAGGAACAGTCCAGTTAGATATGATGAACTGATATTTTGCAAATTAACGATTTACGATATGGTTTTCCTACTTTACTGAGTAACTCTGTAATTTTCGTTAAATACAATTTGGTTGCCCCATTTGTGTTCTCGTTCACTACATACTGATCACCGGAAGATTCTTACATACATCAGTCACTGAAACCTATAAATCCAGCTTTACAGAAAACCAACCACTAATTCCTAGTCTCCGATAATAGTTTAAGATTGATAATAATAACATTCATATGGTAAATATTGTTTATTCTTTATGTTCTCTCAATTCCTAACCTTCTGGATTCTTCTACACCTGTAGTTTTGACTTTCTAAACTTTTTTCACTGAATTATACTTCTTGAATAGTATCTTCTAATCCTAACCTCTCCGATTACTTCTAATACCTTTACTACCTCTTCTACTATTGGATTTGAATTGACAATTACATCTCTGTGCCAATGTAGTGGTATGGTAACATGAACTGATGTACGTACTTACGTACGAAGTTAGTTCTACGTTGCATCTGACTGACTGACTGACTGACTAAATATTGTTTATGAGTTCATCTTAAAGCAAAATAACTACAGACATACTTTAAACAATTTTTTTTTCAACTTTTTGAATGATACTCAATAGATTTTATCTATCTATATATTATTATTATTATTATTTATACTTATCATTTTTTTGCACCAACATTCATTTTGTTAATTCATTTATCTTCATCTTAGATTATCATCAAAGATTAATGCATTCATTATTCAATTTTTATTCAATTTTTTTTATTTTGTATTAATGTAATTATTTGATTGTGTTTATTTGGTTATAATATGATTATTGTTTTATTAAAAATCAACTAAGTTTCATGTATGTATATATAGATAGACACCCTGGCCTTTTTTTCCCTTTACCCATATCACATCACCTACCCCCAATCTAATTCAAATGTATAAATATATCAGTAGATATAAAGTAATGGAGTAGTAATACTGTTTACTATTTTCTTTTTTTTCTCCCAAAATATTCTTAAATAATAAACAAATAAAGTACAATTCTTAATAATAATACTAATAATAAAAGATGATAAACTATAAATAAATAAGGTTAATGTGGGGTAATAAACATTCAGTTATTAAGTAAGTTTTCAGACTTAATTATCATATTAACTCTTTCATCTCTATATAGAGACCATCATTAGAAACTTGAAACTAGTGGATGGCTGTTTCATTCTAGTATACATAGATGAGGTTGCTCAATGTCAGTTACACATTATCATTGTTAGATATTGCTGACTCAGTGTGTTAGCGGGATATAGATGGAAATAAAGCATGGCTAATTCTCTTATCCAATCAGCGTCTGGTCGATACTTGGAGAGATCATTCTAGACAATTCCTGTTGATTGGCTAAATGTAATCCGATCACGTAGAGTACATTCCAGCAGCTTCTTATATAAAAACTATAAAGATACTAATGTTGTTGTTGTTTTGCCTTCGCTTCAGCTTCTTACTCCCATTTAACCTTGCTATTTGGAATATAATCTCTTTCCTGTTCTAACCATGTTCTGATTTTTTGGGGACTTGTCGAGTGGATTGGTGTCCGAAAATACTAAGCAATAGGAATAGCTGGGTTGCACTATGAGAAAATTATAACACAGTGGTGTAGAGGTTAAACGTCTACGTGCGAAAGTCACTAGAGTTCTATTCCCGCGAGCGAGTGTCATGGATACGCACTCTGATGAGTCGCATACTAGGATGGAACAGCTGTCTCTTAGTGATTCTAGGTTTCGAATGATAGTCGAACATTGATCAATTTTATCATTTCTATGAAACTCAATAACCTGCATAACTTTATCATGAAAAATATGATGATGATGATGATATGAAGTGTTTCACATATAAATAAACCTGTTGTCAAGTCTTCTCGGTTTCACATCAGTTCATCAATGAATAATATATTAGTTTATAATAGACATCAACTTCCACTTGAATAAACCTGGATGTATACTTCCATTAAACAAATTGTGATTCGTTTATCATATTGATTAAAATCAGAAAAAAAATTCTCGAAATTATGTTGTATAGAGACTAGTTATATTGTTTTTTTTCAAATAAGACAGAAGACATTGATAAACTGAATACTGAACTGAATATTATGGCATGCTCAGTGATTTTTTATTCTACTATAATGTTTTACATGATCATTTAAGTACAAACAATGAATAAGTTGTACTGACCTCGATAGATCAGTGAGCTAAGAAATGAATTTCAGTCTTAGATCTGTACTTGTTACTTTAAATTTCGATTTCTTCAATTGTATATATATATATATATATATCATAGCCTTCGGTTTGTTGAAACTACATAACTTTGAATGATATTTACCTTTGCGAAACAAAGTCATCAATATTAATCTGACATTTAAAAAACTTTGATTTTTGTTGTTAAAAACAATATTACGAATGAGTTGTTTACGAATTATTTTGACATATTGATGAACCATATATTCTGGGTTCACTGAAATTAATGTCGTAGACTATTCAGTTTGAACTGAGTGATCTTGCATGTTTGATACTAAACTTTGAAGTCTTGGGTAGCAGTATTACTTACTTACTTACTTATGCCTGTAACCCCCAATGGAGCATAGGCCGCCCACCAGTTTTCTCCAACCTACTCTGTCCTGGGTTTTCCTTTTCCAGTTCTGTCCAATGTTTGTTCATTCCTTTCATATCTTTCTCTATTTCTTGGCGTAATGTGTTCCTTGGCCTTCCTCTTTTCTTTTTGCCTTGAGGGTTCCATGTGTGAGCCTATCTTGTGACGCAGGTAGGTGCTTTTTGCAGTGTGTGTCCTATCCACTTCCACCGTTTCTTCCTGATTTCCTCCTCCACTCGAATCTAGTTTGTTCTCTCCCACAGTACGTTGTTGTTGATGGAGTCTGGCCAACGAATCCGAAGTATTTTGCGAAGACAACTGTTATTAAATATTTGTATCTTCTGGATGATGGCTTTGGTAGTTCTCCATGTTTCTGTTCCATACAGTAGAACTGTCTTGACATTTGTATTGCAAATCCTGATTTTGATATTGATTGATATTTGTTTGTGGTTCCAGATATTTTTCAATTGTAGAAATGCAGCCCTTGCTTTGCCAATCCGCGCCCTCACATCTGCATCGGATCCACCTTGGTTGTCGATGATGCTGCCCAGATATGTAAAGTTGTTAACGTCCTCGAAAGCATCTCCATGAAGAGTGATTTGGTTGGTGCATGTTGTGTTGCATCGGAGAATTTTGCTTTTTCCTTTATGTATGTTGAAACCTACTGCTGCACTGGTCGTCTTATCTTGCTTAAGTATGTTTTTAAATATAGAGTCCTAGATGAACATGAAAAGGTAGTTCAATGTCTGTTCGGTTTCTGTTTTTCTCCAACTAATGCTATGAGATATAGAAGGCAATTAATGAAATGTGATTTTCGGAGAGATATATTTAGTGAATATCGGTCTTTCATTCAGAATAGATTGGGAATTCAAGGTAATTTATAAGGTGAATATGAAAGCATTGAGTTTTCGTGATCTCAGCACGATTGAAATCTTTGATGATGTATACAAATGAAAAGTGATAAGTCATGATCTTATCCTGTAGTTTTCCATTAACATTATCTTTCACCTGTGTGCTCTTTCATGGACCTTTTAGCTCCAACTAACTCATATTTGTTTTCATGCTCTTTCTGATTATGTTATATCTCAACTTCAGCATTTCATTTGATAATGTTATGCAACCCTTCTTTTATAGTTATGAATCTGTATCCTTCTTGAATAATATTTAGAAGCTTAGAAACTAAAGTTTCACGTTGTTTTGCCTCTATGTCATTATTTTCATTCTGTAACTATTATAATTACGTATTTTGAAGTCAATGGGCTTGAATTGAAATCCATGGAACAAAGTATGGTGGCTTATGTATCACTAGTTTTATGACGGTTGATATCCGAAGTGTTCTTAGACCTCGTAATTTGCTCGTCCAGACAATTGTTACTAGGTAGCGCCTGACGGTTTTAAATCAGAAGGTGAACAAGATATGTTGAATACATTTATTTTGGTAAACTACAACTGGACCAGCAGACCACAAGCATGCAGAACAGGGCAAACACACTAGCGAGCGAATTGGAGAAAGAATATAGTGAAGTGGAGAAGGCTAGTGAGCCAACTCGAATAGATAAAACATGACCAAGAATCTATAGTCAGACAAAAATAAGCGAGATAGGAGTGCACATACACGAATAAAAGCAACGCAGATATGAGTGAATTACTGAAAAGATCTAAAGACAATGGGGAGAAGCCCTGTGAGTTGGACATGAAAGCACTCACCATAAAAGTTCTTCGTTGAATCTTTCTAGGTTTTTATATTTCAATAGATGAATTCCATTTATTTATAACTTTTGTTTTACTGCTCATAATGTTTTAAGTAGTTTGGCTAGTTTTTGTAAATTTAATGATTCACGTTAGCTCATTTTTCATCGAAGTATATTGATTTCGTATTTTGATCTTCAAAAGCATTTTTAAATGTTCTATTTGGTATCACTTGATTTCTCACCAACTCTAATTTTGATTATACGGGGGGTAACAGATAATAGCTATCATTTGTTGAACAACACTGTTTTGATAAGACATCTTTTTCACTAAGTGAAATAATGTGTACTCAGAGTTCTTATAAATTGTTACTTTATTTTATTTAAAAATCTAGTTCAAAATTGAATGACTGTCAGTGCGCTTTACAAAATCTTATTCAGATTACTGCTGGACCACTTGTAATCTTTTCAAGTTCACCTGGTCTAGGCCAATTTACAATTTGGTCAACTCAAGCTTTAACCGGATTAGTGAAAGCCACATTGATTTATTATCCAAACTTATGCTTAAATTATAATCCGAATGTTTGGATGGAAAAATTGATGTTGTTTTCACATGTTATTCATGTAAGTAGTGAAACGAACGTGTATTTATGCGTTGAAAATTGTTTTGAAAATGTCATATATGTACATTGATACTTACTTATTTAATGAAGCCTGACACCTCTAGTGTAGCGCAGGAATCCGATCAGTTTTCTCCGACATACTCTGTCCGGGATCCTCTTTTCCAGTCCTATCCAATTTCTGTTCGTTATTTTAATGTCTCCGTCTAATCGTCGGCGTAATTTGTTCCTTGGTCTTCTACTTCCCACTTGGGTTTGAGGATTCCAAGTGAGGACTTGACTTGTGATGCAGTTGTGTGCTTTCTTCAATGTGTGTCATATCTATTTCTACCACGTTTTCTTAACTACTTCCTCGGCTTGAATAAGGTTTGTTCTCTTTCACAGCAGGTTGTTAATGATGGTGTACGGAGGACATGTTGGGGACGTTAGATCCCCAGAACTCACTTGATAAAAGCTCTAACTTTAGATTTTGTGTTTTCGCGCATGGTCTAATCAGTTGACTTTGAGATTACATTTCTCACCTGGAAAATCTTAGGCTTTTATTGGTTGATGTATTATTTAAGTACGCTATTTTTGTGGCTCTCCGAAGGATGTTTTTATGATGTATAAATAAACTCGATTTGTGCTTGAAAACCTCATACTTTCTGCATGCTTGTAGAGTACACGTCTTGTCAAGACTTCTTCCTCTACTTAGTGGGGCTTTTGGACGCTCGGATTAGAGTAGCCTATCATGTCACTGGATCATTTGTCTTGGCTCTCGTTTACCGACTAAGGTGAACTCATAATAGTTTCAAGCATATCAATTGACGAGCACTTATATCTTCTGGATAATGGCTTTTGTGGTTCTTCAAGTTTCCGCCCAACACAGTAGAAATCTCTTGAAATTCGGATTGAAAGCTGTCTTTGATTTTGGCGGATTGTTGTTTTAGATTCCATGTGTTTTTTCAGTTACAAAAATACCACCCTTGCTTTGCTAATCCATGTTTTTACATCGATATCAGATCCACCTTAATGGTGCCTAAAGATTCCAAAGCTCTTCCGACAAGTGTAATTTTTTTGGTTGCTGTTACGTTTAATTGGAGGATCTTGCTTCTTCTTTTGTGCATGCTGAGACCTACTTAGGAAGAGGCTGTTACTACACTGGTAGGCTTCATCGGGATTTATTGTTGCCGATCGGCGTCTTTACATCTGCATCAGATCCACCTTGCTCATCAATGATGCTGCTAAGATATGTAAAGGTTTTTACATCCTCCAGAGCTACTTCGTCATTCGTGATTAGATATATTACTAACTATTACTGTATACATACCGATCGATAGACATGATTTTGGTTGATAGTAAATGGATAGAACATTTAATAAAAGAGTACAATATTTAAAGAGATATATGATTTTATAAGCAATTCTGATTGGACATTTATCACACAAATGTCAAACATGCAAATCGCATGATACAGACAAAACACTTAATCAGAGGTGATAGTGTAGTGAACGAGAACACAGTTGGGGCAACCGAATTGTATTTAACGAAAATTACAGAGTTCATTGGTAAAGTAGGAAAACCGTATCGTAAATCGTTAATTTGCAAAATATCAGTTCATCATATTATCCAACTGGACTGTTCCTGTTGCAAAACATCAATCCATTGTCACTATTCATGCGTTTCATACAAATTCCATTGTGTTCTTCTAAATCTTCCTTTCTTGATCTTCACCCATCTTCTGCTGCCAGACATTACGTTGACACTCACGTCATATACTACTTATAAGTAGCTCACACCACAATAGTATTTGAAATTACATTATTGTCATCGGTGTATGCATACACCTCGGTAGTCATTTGTCTCATAATCATGTGGAGTTCTGTAAATAAGTAGTCTGAGAAGAATGCAATTATATCACGATAGTGGTATAAATAATGAGTAAGTAGCATTTCCCATTGACCTACTACTGTTGCACGGTAAAATCCAGTTTTAGACTATCACCATGAAAGCTTGATAGATTAGTAGACCTTGACGATTTTATATTTTATATATTATCGAATTGAAAATATCTTGTTAGACAAAAAATCGATACGTCCTTGTACACTTTGACATTGTGGCTTTGTTTGTTACGGAAAATGTTTTTATCTGTTATATTTCTTTGCTTTTTCTAACGAAACTATTGTGTGATACGGGTAAATTCCAGAATCAAAATACGAGGTTTGTGCTTTAAAATACATTGCTATTATTAATGACAGTCAGTATAAGGCATGAAGTTACAAACCTCAATTTTTTTTTAGGTATTTAGGACGTTTCCTGTATCAATGTATAGACATATAGGTTCTTATACGAGTTATTTACAAAAATATACCATAAACTAGGTAACACCTAGTAGTTATACAGTGTCAGAAACACACTGGCAACCAACGATTTAAGTATGCACTAGACGTAAAAAAATGTTGAAACTAGTACAAATAAAAACAAATACTTGTGGTAATATGAAGGCAATAAAGATAACTGTTAAAGCATAGAAAGAAAATGTAATTATCATTTCAAATTGCTTGACTATAACCGATTCATGTAAATAAATACGACACTAAAACGAAGAGACAACGTAAATTATCTTCTAAAAATTGTGTGTCAATACATAAGTTACTATATATTAATAAGTAATATAATTTCGTACACAAAAAAGAACAAAATAAGAGTGAAATAACTAGTGTTTCCAACAAATTTATCAGAATTATTGATTAAAAAAATAGGAATATCGTGTCGATTTCTAGCCCTCTTTCAGTTAAGGTAACTAAGACTACAACATCAAAGGATAAACCAGTGGAGCTCCACTCTGTCTGGTGTGGGCATTCACTACCGAATACAATGGGTAATGTTGCGCAAGATCCCTAAATTGATCAGAGTTAGAAATTAACACCACTGGATGCTGACCCAGTGGTCCAGAGATTAGGCATTTTCTTGCAAGACCGTAGGTCCTGGACTCACATCACGTGAGTAGCTGGAGTTGTGGATGATTACTAATGATGAGTCCCATACCAAGACGAAACGGCCGTCTTTCAGGTTTCTAATGGTGGTCTAGCTATGATTCATTCATGATTTCAGTAATAATCAACAATCTCCATAACTCTATAATGAAAAATATCAATACTTGCATTACTGCTGATATTATATATCATCCATCTTATACTTTTTACTAGGTTCTTCATCGATTATTACCGAAAGTCTTTCTAATCGAACCAATCAATTTCGGCTCAGCTGAATTATTGATACAATTAAGCAAATATATTACAAATGATGATGACTCATTCAATTTGGACATTATATTATCACATTTAAATCTGTTAACATTAATTCTAAATAAATTGCCATCAGTACAAGCAGTGCTATCGTCAACATCTTCACTGTTGGATGTTAAAACAATGACACAAGAAAAGGAGAAATTTCTTGTCATTATACAATATGGATTTATGAATTTATTTTTAGCTGTTGGAAAAGTTTGGTTATGTTCTACATGTACAATTGATTTAAAGTAAGTTTTATTTATGAATTCGATACTACTTAATTGTTTTTGATTCTTTTAAATTTTTTTTTAAAAACATTATTTTTCAGGATGGTTTGTTTAATTTCAAGGTTTGTTTTTAACCGAGGCTAATTTGAATTTGCAGGATAACAAGGACTATACATCATTTGTAGTAATGACTACTGTTTCCTCATTTGAATCGTCAAAGAACTGCCTTGATCAATGAATATCTGTCAGCTAAAAAAAATAGTGATTAGAATGTTTAGTGTTTGCATCAGTAATACGATGAAAGTGCACATAATAAGATGTAACTTACATAAACGAGATCCAAATCTACTTGCTGTCATATTTTGTTGAACACTTTAAAAGATGCTTAGTATCAGAACTATTCTCATCTGTTAATCACTTCCCTTCATATATATATATATATATATATATATATATATATATATATATATATATATATATTTCGAGCAGTATCAAGTTTTTATTCTGAACATACTTTTATCATTTCACTGAAAACGTACATAGTCAGTCAGTCAGTCAGTTGTAACGTAGAACTTCGTACGTATGTACATCAGTTCAGGTTGCCATACCACATTAGCACAGAGACGCAAATGTCAAATCAAATCCCATAGTGATAAAGATAGTAGAAGTAATAATGGTAATGAAGAAGAATAGGGTTCGAAGATATTATTCAAGAAGTATAATTCAGTGAGATAAGGTTAAAAAGACAAAGGTAGAGGTGCTGACGAATCCAGAAGATTCGGATGTAAGAGAGCACAACGAATGGATGCATTTGCGCCATTGCAAACGATTTTGAGCCATGTTGTTCAAGGTCTCTAACCATCGATTATTATCATCTCGCGGACCCCAACCAAGTAGCCTACATCTACCAACATGACTCAGTCCACTTGTCAGTGACTTCATGAATTTATGCCATGTTTTGGTTTGGCCACCCCTAGCTTTCTTCCAATCTATTCGTACACCACAAAACATTGCTCGAAAAAAGAACATACATATGCACACAGTGAATATAAGTAAACAAATGAAATCATTCTTCTATGTCAAAATATGCTGCAATTTTGTTCTCACCTTGATTGTAGATAGAAATAGACTGAAGAAAAGCAATATAATACGTGCTGATCATACTGATAAGTTAGAATTTTTTTTTCAATAAGCAGGAGACTTTAACAATAAACTAACCAATCGACTATCTACTGTACATTACCATGAATTGTTGTGAAAAGAAAATGTGATGAAATTTTAATTTACAGTTTTGATCAGTGGTTTATTGTTTAAAAAATTGGATTATTTAAACTCATTCAGTTTATTTTTTTTGAAGTGATCGAATTTACTAGAAGCATATTGTTCACAGATGTCCTCTACTCTTATGAGAAACATGGTCAATAAAAGTAGAGGATATTCATAGGTTAATGGTTTTCGATCATAGGTCTCTGCAAAGCATTGCTCATTTTTCTTGGGACTATCGAGTAAGCAATGCATTGGTTAGGAAACGGGCACTAGGTAATGATGGTAGATCAATTAATGAAGTAGTGAAACTTCATCAGTTGACATGGTTGTGACATGTGTTTCGTATGCTCAACCATCGACTGTCTCGAAAAGAGATGA
>CALYCR020001353.1:0-10153 GCA_944470395.2 Schistosoma turkestanicum
GATGTTAGTAGCGTACGCTTTAAAATGGAAACATCCAATATGCAATATTTTTTTCACGAGCTAGTGTACACCAATTTGATTTCTTCGCGATCGATTCTTGTTCTTTCCGTACGGTTCCAGGTGTTCGGTAATATAATATACTGATAATATACTCACTGAGACACAAAACAAGGAAGATGGGTTCGGTGAAGAGTGATCTTTTCGGAAAATTCATTATCATTTCTGAATATAAGGAAATATACACATTTTGCAAATGATGATAATTACATGGACATTGAGAACAGGGTGTAACACATGTTTACAGCAGTCACCGAACAGCGGATTAGATCTAAAATTGCAACACACACAGTTAGCTCAACACTTCACACCAAGAAAGAGAACACGAAGTCGTCGCCTAGGCAATCTTTATTTTAAAAAATTCAATACGCTGGATTTCTACAGAAATAGACTGGGTAGTGTACCAAGGTCTTACGAGTACTCCTGTAAGCTCAGAGCATTCAGGGCTTGTTCTTCTGCTTCCAAAGCGTTTGTGTTTGATCGCCATGAAACAGAAAGAAAACAGGGAAGGTTAGCAACATCTACATTGTGATTCTGACTCAGTTACACCACCCCCTCTCCTAATGAGGCACTGTCCTTAGTGCCCGGTCCCGAACAGGGATATGCTGCTCCCCCTTCAATCGGTATCTCACAACAACTAGTGGCAGGTGGTGGATCTGTGAACCGAGCATCAGCAGGTACTGTTGTCCGATCTAGCTTTATTTGATTGTAGTGCACCGTTATTACATCTGTCCTGAAGTCGTTGCGGTTTACGTAACACAACCGTCGTGGGGGATCGAATGAGGACGATTCTGAAGGGACTAAGCCAAGGTTGGTGGAATTTACTGCAACCTCCTGTTGATGTCATGGGGCGGCGTAACCAGACACGGTCCCCAACTTTATACACTGGTCCTTGCACCTGACGATCATACATATCTCTTTGACGGTCACTAGCCCTGCGCGAGTTGATGTTGACTAAGCGGTATGCATCAGCTAGGCGGTTATGGAGAGTGCGTATGTTTGGTACATGTTCTTGTTCTTCGTACGGTAGTAAAGGCGACTGTATCTCTACCGGGAGGCGTAGTTCATGCCCGAATAGTAAAATAGCAGGTGAGAATCCCGTAGACCCATGTATTGATGTTCGATAAGCTAGCATGCATTGAGGGAGCACCTCGTCCCACAACTCGGATGACGATCTGCTGATAAACGATTGTAAAATATGTTTAACGATTCTATTTGTCCTTTCAACTAGACCGTTACCTTCTGGGTGATATGCGGTAGTATGCGTCTTCCTTATTCCTAATAACTTGCATATTTCAGCAATGAGATGACTTTCAAAGGCCCGGCCTTGGTCAGAGTAGAGTGAGAGTGGGGCACCATAACGGGAAACCCAATGGTCAACGAAAGCCCTTGCGACAATTAGGGCGTCTTACTGCGGGATGGGTAGTGCTTCGCACCATTTAGTCAAATAATCTACTATAACTAATAAGTAGCGATTTCCTTTTTTTGGTCGTCGTCAATGGTCCCATAACACTGATACCAACCCGCTGGTGTGGTCCAGTTGTTAACATCGGCACTAGCGGTGCAGGTGGTGTTTGCTTGTGCGATTTTATGCGGCAACAGGTGTTACAGTTTTTGGATAAGTCAGTAACATGTTCATGAATAGACGGCCAGCAAAAGCGCTGACGAACGGCATATTCAGTTCTTCGTTCTCCTGCGTGCCCGAGTTCGCGATGAACTCGCTCCACAATACTCTGGGTCTTTACTTTCAGTACTATAAGTAGGGGTTGTCTGAACTCATTAACCAGGAATAGCGTGTTACCATATAATTTTAAGTTGCGCCATTTGTTACAAATACGAAGCGTAGCGAGGGATTGGTCTCCTAACTCCCTCATGGACGGCTAATTGTTCCCATGTAATTGTCTTTGGTAAATAATCTGTAAATCAGAGTCTGCTGCTTGCAGCGAGGACCAGTTGGTCTCTATTGCCGTGCTCAGAATCGCCGCAACGGTATCTGTGGACAGAGTCAGGCGAGAGAGAGAGCATCTGCATTGGTGTGTCTACTCGCATGTGAAGTCAAATTCTTGCAACCGTTCCTGCCAGCGTGCTACTTGTCCTTCTGGTTCGCGAAAAGAACGAAGCACTGGAATGCATGGTGATCCGTGAGCACACGTAAAGGTCTACCAAGTAGATAATGACGGAAGTGCTGTAAGAATTTTACAAATGCTAGCATTTCTCGACGTGTTGTGGAATACCGTGCTTTGCTCTTGTCTAGTCGTCGGCTGGTGTACGCAATGACCCTCTCCTGGCCATCTCGAGCTACTTGTGATAGAACTGGTCCGATAGCTGGGGAACAAGCATCCGTATCGAGTATGAACTCACCTCCGTCTGCTGAGGAGTCGGGAAAGGCTAATATAGGTGGTGAGGTTAGCCATGCCTCCAACGTGTCAAATGCCTGTTGATACTCGCTGGTCCATAGGAATTTTCGTCCTTTATGTGTCAATCTGTGCAAAGGTGCTGCCAAAGATGCAAAATCACGAACAAAACGTCTGTAATAGGACGCGAGACCTAGGAAACTGCGAACATCTTCAGGTGTTTTTGGTTGCGGCTAAGTAACAATGGCACAGGTCTTTTCATTATCTGTACCCACGCTACCTGCGGTGATACGATGTCCTAACAATACTACTCCCTTCTGCAACAGACGGCCTTTGGATGGTTTTACTTTTAGGTCATGTTGTCTAAGACGCTGCAGAATAGCTTTTAGGTTAGCATTGTTTTGTTCGGGTGTGCTACCATGTACAATAATATCATCAAGGTAAATCAAACAACCGTATAGTTGTCCTAGTAACAGCAGTTGGTGATATGTGGTCAGTGGATGTTATGGGACCGTTCCTGCAGACGACAAGTGGTAACCAGTACCTGCTGGTGATGACTGAGCATGCCACACGATGGGTAAATGCCGTGCCGATGTCGGACCGACGTGCAAGGACGGTGACGGAAGCAGTAATGAGGCACATTGTGGCGGACCATGGAATACCAAAGATAATATTAACCGATCAAGGTCCCTGTTTCGAGAGTGATGAGTTCAAGTCCTGTCTAAAACAGTTAGGTATCGAGAGAGTACGAACAACGCCGTATCATCCACAGACGAATGGGTTAACGGAAAGGAATAACCGAACGCTAAAGGAATGGCTAGCATCTAAAGGAGGTAACTGGGAGAAAGAATTACCATTAATCTTGCTAGCACATCGTGCCTCGGCACAAGGAACAACCAGGAAGTCACCGTTCTAGCTGATGTATGGCAGACAGCCGAGACTACCAACGCATGATAAAACCTGGCCACAGCAACAGAGATGGAATACAACAAGGTTGAGAACAGAGCGAAGACAAGCAATCAGGAATGTGAGAGAGAAACAAACATCAGACATGGAGAAGTCAGAACAGGAGAGAAAAAAACTGGAGACCGTTTGAAGTGGGAGACCAATTGAAGTGTAGAGAACAGAAATATACCACAGGAAGAGGGCCAGGGTCAGGTAAGCTGATCCCGAAGTGGGAGGGACCGTATGTAGTCACGGAGAGACGCGGCGCAGTGTATACGATCCAAAAAGGAAACAAACAGAAACGCGTGAACACCAGTCAACTCCAAAAGTGGTTCCAGGTGCGCCAAGGGGGCGAGCCACAAACACTGATAAAGAAGGCGGCTGTACGGTGATCAGAAAATAGAGGGAGCGAATTGTTAAAGAGGGGAACGACAACAGAAGAACAACTGCTCCAAAATGATTAAACTATAACACGAAGCACGCTTCAAAACTGGAATTCTTCGCGGCATTAGAGTCGCCACTTAAAACGGCAGGAATAAGTGAAGAAACTCAACAAGAAATAAGGCAAACGATAGTACCACTAACTCGACGGAAGAGAGACAACAACCAACTAACAGCACAACGACGAATAGCTCTAAAGAAACTGAAAACCAGGGAAGATATAGTCACAGTCCCAGCGGACAAAGGACGCACGACAGTGATCATGGACAAGGAAGAATATATCAAGAAAGCCGAAGATCTACTTCAGGACAGAAGCGTGTATAAACCAGTCGACACAAACCCTATGAAAAAGTTGGACAATGAAATCTCAAAGACTCTAAATAAGCTTGTCAAAACAGGACAAATATCAAAACAAGATCAATGGAGAATGAAATCCAATCCACGATTCTACGGTAGGCTGAAACCTCACAAATACAACATCCCACTACGTCCTATTGTACCCCTCCCCGGAACCCCGACCTACAACTTATCAAGAGAAATTTCAAGGATATTAAAACATCTGGTGGATGAATCCAACCACTCCATTAAGTCTGCCACAGAATTCTTGGATAAACTCAAGAGGATTCAAATTGACAACGATAAAGTAACAGCCTTATTTACCTCAATAGAACCAAGCTTAGCTAAAGAAACTCTTTCTCTGCTCCTCATCAACGACACAAATCTACACAAATATACAAAGCTTCAGAGTCAAAGTTTGCTTGAACTCATCGACCTATGCTTAACAACATATCTTCAATTCAACAACAGAGTCTACGAACAAATAAAAGGAACACCAATGGGATCAACAATATCAGGACTCATCGCCGAAGCTGTAATGCAGAGACTAGAAGCGTGGATTCTGCCAGTGATCAAGACAAAAATGTGGGTTCGCTATGTAGACGCTATTATCAAAAGGAATGAGCTGGAGAACATCTACAATGAAATCAACAACGTCTTCGATGACATCAAATTCACGATGGAAAAGGAATCAAACAACAGCCTATCATTCCTGGATATACTAATCACAAGATCTAACACAGGAAAACTGGAAACTCAAGTATTTCGGAAGCCAACCCACACAGAAGTAATTCTCAAATACGGTAGCGGCAACCCAAGAACCCACAAAATCAACTGCATACAAACTTTGTTCAAGAGAGCGAAAACACACTGCAGCACATACGTAGCACTAAAAAACGAGGAAAAACACCTGATGACTATCTTCCAAAAAGAACGGCTATCCACGCAACTTCATCAAAAAACCTCAACCGAAACAATCATCAGAAGCGAAATCAAACACAAAAAAACGCATCATCCCACCATACATCAAAGACATATCGGAGCATACAGCACGACTACTGAAACCAATTGGAATAGGTGTGGCACACAAACCAACCAAAAGACAAAATGACAAAGGAAGAAAAACCAAATATCATATACAAAATAAGTTGCTCAAATTGTGAAAAACACTACATAGGACAAAGTGGACGGCCTCTTCAGTTTCGTTTACGTGAACATCAGCTAGCAGTCAAACGCCACGACAACGCTTCGCTTATATCAATACATACGGACAATTATGGACACACATTTGATTGGAACAATGTGGAAATACTGGGTAGGGGGAGGACAAAGAACACTAGAGAATTTTTAGAAGCTTGGCACTCAGGTCAATCAGCAATCAACAAACACATCGACATTGACCCAATTTATCAACCAATCAGAAAAATCATAGGTGACATAGGATCAAGAAACAGATCAAAAGGGGGGTGAAATCAAAATAAAGTTGCAAACAACGACAGGTCAAAAGTCAACAGCAACCAATCAAGATCGAGGTTAGCAGAACAAGCTACAGGTAAAACGTGGAGAAATTCGAATGCTTCACTTCTATCTGAAGTTTGTGCTGATGATGTTGTTCAGAAGAACAATAAAGCCCACAACCAAAACAACCAGCTCAGAGAACGAAACACCACCACAATATATTTAGTATATTTTATACACAGTGTGCTCATAAGTTTGCTCAAACAGTATTTCTAATACTAGTATCTTTCTCTGAACACACATGAAAAAGTAAAGGTTCTTGGTTCTTATACTTTTATTTACTTCATCTAAAAAAGCATTCTTACTCAGCTTCTAGTTAGGACTAATTAGTCTAAAAAAAAGAAATTCTACTAACTTCTAGGCCACACTAAACGTCAAAATCGATATTACGAGTGTTTGGGTACACTCAAGTGATGGGGTTAAATCTTCATATTCCGAAATGCACGATTCCTGGACACACATCTCAATATCACTGCCTAATTCTCCATGTAGTGGTCCTTTTAAAGTTATGATGCAGGGTGATTATTATAACCTCTAACACACCGAAATACTAATTGGTATATCAGCGAAAAAACAAAAATGCCCGCTAATATTAGCAATAAACATAACCAGTCAACTTCTATCATGAATCAAGCTACGAGTTTACTATTAATGCTGTATTAAGAATAATGGTACACTATGTAGCCAACCTGTATGAGAATATTTTGGAATAAATTCTCTGGTGGCACCTCTGGCCACAGCACCTAGGCCAAGTTATTTCAAATAGCATCCAAGGTGCGAACAATAAAACCTCAATCACACAGTATTCGCACCCCAACCTTCTGTCTAACAACCCCTACAAGCAATTTCACCCGTCAACTTTAAAACCTTATTATCAAAAAAGCCAGCTGTCTAAGAAAAACCAATCCTCAGGATAAAACCCTATCACAACTACAACAGCTCCATTACTTCAAGATACTCCCATTTTTTCATTTCATTTAGGCACTTTTTACTACGTCCGATCAACGCATGGATGATCTTTAATCAAAAGATGGACTTAACCCTGTCTCCCTTCTTTTGTCAACCCATTATTATGATTTCATCAGAAGTATGGATTACCAGTAATATCTCCTTTCTAAGTATATCTCATTGTCATATGATATACCTGAATTAAACAAACTAGGAGACAGTTAGTGGATAAACCTGAAACTCTCAAACTCAGTTTCCCTACTGTTCGAACGTGTTTCCTGTCAATCCAGTGACCGTACCATTGTCCTCAGCAGCATTGTTATTAAAATCGTAACTAGTAAACCTAAGGCTATCATATTTCGAAGATACTATTGCAAGATTGAGTGAAAAAGCTCACAAAATTGCCTAAGAAGCAATAATTGGGGTAACCTCTGAGCCACAAACGCCATGAACTAACATATTCTACTGTGCCATGAGCAGTATCACCCACAAATCTCAACATGAGGATACTGAAGAACTTGGGTTTGTGTGGATATGTAAAAAAATATCCGTATGCGGAGACGTCTGCCACCCGATTAGATAAACTTAATGACTTTTCCTCTGCAGCTGAGATGATAGAAATATTTGACAAGACAAAGGCAGTACGTGCGAAAAAGACAATCGCACAAGTAAAACGTGCTATCTCACTCAATAGTGACTCGTGTGCAAATATCACGATCCTCTGAAGTAAACTGAAATACTCCAAAAGGAAAAGAAAAACATGTTTGTTGAGAATAATTAAGTATATGAAGACCCTGAACTTATTACAAAGCTATTTAGTGTCTAATTTTGTGTCTAGTTACGAACGAAAACCATCAAGTTATTCGGAGCCTATCCCAAAACCTTCCTGTGAAATCATTATCGTCAGCTTCAATGTACAGAATAATTCCAGGGAAACTCGTGTGCTAAAACTTTCCTACACTGCAGGAAAAGCCAGCGTTCCAGCTACCACTTAAAATGAGGCATAAGAAGCTGATTTTTAAGCGATCTATTGACTTAGGTTCATAAATGGAATCGAACCTAAGGCCAATATGCACTTAGGTACACTACCGGCGGAAAAAGGAGTGTACGTACCTTCACTGTTTTCCTTTTTTCTATTTTATTTAAGCATTGCTTTGTCACGGGTGCGATACCATAAAAGATATAATAAAAGATTTAATACAGGCGTAACCGATTGTAGAAGCGTTTTTGAATGTTTTGTGTTTTGAAAAATCCCTCCATGTTTATACATTTTGTTATGATATGACTGAATCTTTCTGTTGACATTTCGGTATTTTATTTGATTCCAATTTGAGATTTTATCATTGTATATTGTTATTATTTCTATATTTTGTACTTAAATTGAAGTTTTTATGTTTGCTTCTGAACTGTACATATGTTGTTTAAATTTGATACATATTATGGCTACAGCCATATTTGGATTTGATATCGTCGCAGTATACTAGCTTCATCTAATCTTTTGAACTCGGATACTCATCAGAGTAATTTCAACTTGGAAGGCGTAACAATTGTCAGGTAAATGTTTGTATATCCATTTCTTTTAGATAAATAGACCACTTTCTCCTAGAATTATTGTGTTTTGATATTCGACAAAGGGAAAGTGCGTTCGAAATACGCCTATTGGAATCGAATTGAACTGCTACTTTAGAAAATTCAACTACACCGATTTCTATGCTCTCCACATCAATGAAGGTCACTGAAAGGGTAATGATACATCACTCCGTAGTTAACCTCAGAGCGACGCCCTTTTTTACGAATCAGATTACAACTCCCTATTCGGCAAGTGGTGTGATACAGACACACTTACTAGAATAGTTAGTTCGTCGGACTACAATGTAAAACTTCGAGTGCTTGTTGACCTACTAGACAACTCCAGGATATTACATAGACCTGATCGTCAAGTTCTGTATCGAAAACTAGATCTCTTGGCATTAGTGGTTGTTCGATAACACGACTCTTAGTTTACCAAACCAAGAAGTTATGAAATTTCAGACTTTTGTAGATTGGCTTCCTATGACAAGTGACGTTACTGGAGGATCGATCTTAGGATTATTCCTGTTTTTATTGTTCACTTAATGAACTAACAAATTCTGCAATCCCAGAAAACTTCATTTTACTGGGATAATTTGGAGGGAATTATTTGGCTCAGATGATACTTCATCCACCACATACATCACAGGAGGTTCTAGAATAACGCCTTATATCATTTAAAAGGACTCGGTCACCGATTCAAGTGATAAAGTAGGCAAGTCTTTTCATTGGCAATCTGCATCTAATAAATTATATTCAGTCTTGTTGTTCCTTTCTAGAACAACTAGTGGCTGGAATTCTGAAATATTAAAAACTTTTCTCGGTACTTGATAAGGATCTCAGTGTAAATGGATTTTCTACCGTAGCAGTTCAATTGGTTTCCAGTAAGTGCAATTTGTACGCGTTATCTCCCAATCCAATATTAAAAACACAACAATTCTAGGAGAAAACGGTCTATATTATATTAAAAGATGGAAATACAAAGCAATACCTGAAGTTGATGCACCTTCCAGGTCACAATTACTCTGAGGAGTATCCAAGGCAAAGAGGAATAAGTGACGTTAAGTCCAACGGCCACCGTATCAATCCAAATATGCCTGTGGCCATATTAAATATCAAATTTAAACAACCTATGTACAGTTCAAAAGCAAACATAAAAACTACAATATAAGTACAAGATATAAAAATAATAACAATATACAATGATAAAACATCAACTTGGAATCAAATAAAATACCCAAAATGTCAACAGAAAAGGTCCGTCATGGCATAACAAAAATATGTAAACATGGAGGGATTTTCCAAAAAACAAAACATTCAAAAAGGATTCTAAACCCAGGTAGAAAAACTAATTTGAAAGATTCCTCACCCTAAGAAGGATATTTCTTTCTTGGAATGTGTTGAAATGAAACGCTACATTAGCTAAAAAGTAAGTCTTACACAGGTCGCTCTGAAGTCCCTAACTTACAGTGAGTTTAGCAGAGGATCTATTTATGATGCATCGAACTATTTTAATTCATGCTACTCGAACAACTAGCGATACATTTTCGTGATGAGTTATACTTAAGAAAAGACTCATTCGAGAAAAAACATGAAAAAGCTTGGACGAAAATCTGTACAAATTTTTTCATGATATGAAACAGTAAGTTACAGAATACTTTGAAGAAAACTATGGTGATTACACCCTCCATTAGAAGGATTCAACTGAGCTTCAAAAGGATCTTATATCCATTAAGGAATGGGCTGTGAAGAACGGTTTAAAACTAAATCACACGTATTGTCACGTCATGTACATTCTTCCCCACATGACGCAAACGATTCGCACCCTCGATGAAAGTCCGTTCCCTAATGTCTCCTCAGATCGCGATCTAGGTCATAACCACAGAAAGCCCCCACACAAACTCGAACTATATAGGGAATGCAGCGAACACCGATGCAACTCCTCACTTTATACGAAGATAACTTGGAGCCATCACTACAGAGTT